>KZ062228.1:67580-159431 GCA_002091835.1 Anopheles maculatus
CCTTATCAGAATTGGAGTTAAAAAGATACCAACGCTGTTGGCCTACGAGTTTAACGAAAATCTCTCACAGCGATACTAGCGCCACCTACATGTCAACCGCTGCAACTAACAAGTGCCCTCTAGTTTGTTCGCAGCGTGTTTTGAGTGGTATGCAATCCGCATTGCATACAATATGAAGGGAAATGATTGAAACCTTGAATAACAAAGGAAAATACTTTTATCACAGCACAAAAATAACTTCAATGTTAATTAACAATTGGATTTTCTTATTTCCTTTCAGTTACCTACACCAAACAGCTCTTATCTAGCCTTTTATACATGCTTCAGCAAGGAAACAAACGTGCCTTAAAGTGTCAAGTAAAAAAATTAATTATCAAATCCATCGAATGCGGAAATGGTCTGCTAATAAGCGCGTTCCTTCCGTAAAAAATGGCGCGAAACACCAAACAACTCCCTTCGCAACGCGACTCAACACATCCAGCACACCAACACCACACCGGAACGAAAACCACCTTCACACAATACTACGCTGCTGCTACTGCTACTGCTACTGTTGCTATGGGTTGTTAATCAAAGGAAGCATAAACAGTTTACAAACAACAACACCGATGTCGAAAAGAGGTGCAAATCCGCGTACCCACCACAGTAGGCGAACGCGTCTTTACTGGACAGATTCCGCCTAAATGTTATTTTGTGCTCCTTTGTGTTTCAATTAAAGGTGGAGTTGTGTTGTGTTTCTGCGACAGAAAATTTCTCGCCTTTAAAACGTGTGTCAAAATTGAGTGAAACCTCTCGTGAAGTGAAGTTTTTTTTACGTTCCGTACAGGTACTTTGAGGGGAGCCACAACACCCGAAGAACCAAACGAGAGCGTTTGATGTGTTCATTTTCGTACAGAACAGTCTACCGCAAGTCAATTTGCATGTGCTTCACGCGACATTCTGCATAGTTTTCAAGTGTAACAATTATTTATTACAACCCATCCACCTTGCAAAAGTCTGTCCCAGCCATCGCTGCGACGAAAAACGGGCATGCTCGTGCATAGTTCCTTCTAATCGGGGGTTTCTATTTAGCAAAGTATGGTGCATTTGTTCCGTCACCTACGGCCTGCTACGTTTCGCAGTGCGATTAGTTGAACCATTTACCCTAGCAATGTGTGTTGTGCATTCATATTTGGCCTTCCCGTTTCGTTCTACCCTTCGACAGTGTGTTTGACCCTGGCCCGGCTACGACAAAGCACGCTTGAAACTAGAGAAAGTTATATGCGTGTCCCTTTTATGTGTTTGGTCGTCGTTCTTGAGTGAAACTTTTGTGTCAACTTTTGTGCCCAGGTTGTGACCATGCCAACGTGTCCAGCGCCCCTAGTGGCGCAGAAAAAGTGTGGCCCACCGAGCGGGATCGGCAAGCAGGAAGTGACCCAACTGATTGAGCCAAACTTTCCCGAACATCATCATCATCATCATCATGGTGGTGGTGGTGGCACGTCGAAAGCGTCAAAGCAGGACACCAAATGGACTAAAAACGCTCGGTCCCAGACGCAGCAGCAGCAGCAGCAACAGCAACCACAGACGCGCAATATTTACACGTGGATCAGCGCACCACGTGCCATCTACAACAACAAAAGACTGATGCGATTGAGCAACGATCGGAAAGGGTAAGTTCTTTCAAATGGAATTTTTGATTTTTATTGAACTATTTATAGTATATAAGTATAGTTATCTTTCTTGGTCTAAAGACCTCTTAGGGTCTAAAGACCTCTTAGGTCATGCCTGCCATTTTTGGCATACTAAACTTATTGTTACCGCATAGTTGGATAGTCAGTCCTCACTATGGGGTAACGGCCCAGATGAGACTTGAACCCCGGTCCTGCCGTGTGAAGACTACCGATCTACCATCTAAGCCACATATGTGATTTTCAAACAAATTTGGAGAAATTGCGATCCTTGTCCTGATGTACTGGAGAATTTCCAGACATTTTAAAAGCAATAGTTAATACTTATTTTGTAATGCAAATTCAAGTCTTCAAAACGTCATATACCACAATTATGTACCAGGCAGTCTTATTCTTTTACTACAACCTCTGGAAGGCCTGTCTTGCCTTTTCTGGTTACCATTTCTTAACATACACGCAGCTGGATATTCAGCACTCAGAGATTCTTCATCTCTTCCACTGAGATCCGCTGTCAGTGTTCATAGTCTAATTGGTTACATCTCCGAGACCTCGTCTTTTGGTTCCTCCTGATCATTTTGCTCTCGAACGTGACTGTAAGAATCTTGCAATGATTTGGACATAGTACACGCATGAGAGACGTATGTGAGTACTAACACTACACAATTTGATGTGTAGTCAGTCCTAAGACTCGCTCGTCGTAACAGGTGTACTCTTGAGATAGAGCTGATTCCCCAGGCTCTAGTTTGGACGATGAAGAGTTGGCGTCCTTGCACGAATTTCAGCATTATAGTCGTCAGCCATCCTATCAGAATTCCTATCCTATTTGTGGTGTATTAGACCGAACTCTGAAGTATATTTTATATCTAGAATAAGTTGAGGACTTCAAAATTAATTTCATATTGCGTTCAGATTCTTATTCAAGCACACAACTCTTGATGTGATAGAAAAACACATAATATTGCAGCTAAAGTATTATGAAAAATAAATTCTTGAATCTCTCCCAATGCATGTCAATCCTTTGCCATTAAGCTCCCCAACAATCCGGTGCTTAACGCTCAATTCTAGTCAATAATTCATTGCGAACAAAAATTACCCAAACTAATTGCGGTACACCAATAAAAAAAGGAATAAATTAAGTGCGTACAATGACCTATCGGAGGGAGGTACCACAGTCGAATAGGCCGCTCGGTACATCTTCGATCTACGGTCAATATTTAGTGCGTAGCTTTTGACATTTTCTTCGCCTCCACTAGATGCCTCATACACACACACTCTGTAGCTCCATCGATTCCATCGCTTCCCGAGCCAACCAATCATCGGACGCACAGTGTGTTGTGTTTCGTGTCATGTTAGCTGCTAGCCACTTTAAGGACACGTACCGAAACTGTATTCTTCCTTAAATAGCGCCAACCCAACAATAGCACAAAATGCAGGAAATAACCGCGATTCATGGTGAAAATGTCACCCGAACAACAACATTGTCCTGGCGGAGGTTTTTATGACGATAGTCATTAGAATGTAACCTTTTAAGGTATTGCAAAAAAAAAACAGGTCGGTAAGACCTCGGTAAAACGGTAAAAAAAACATCCCGGAACACAATTTTACTTGAGCAAAAATTTACGATTCACCTATTTCTGTCCGCTGAAAAATGTCACCGCCCAACCGACATTCATTCAACCAGACCCCCGCCAAAACCGGAAGGGCAACATTTGTAAAGCAAACACGCGGATACGCGGGTACGTCTGATGCCCCTGAAAAGTTTTCCCACAAGTCGGTCGGCCACAAATTGTGCCCCTGTGGTGGTGTGTTGTTCTGCAATGGTCGACATCCGGTTGCATTCGATCACATGTTGGTGCATGTTTGGAAATGGCTGGTACTGAGGTCGTTTGCTATTGCTCAACTTTATGGAAAAATGTTTCGTCTCTCGATTTTGATTAAAATCTGTTAGCACCTCCAATACATCAATCAACACACACACACACAAAACGCTATAATTCTTGGTAAAGGAATTGTTGGAACCGGTGATATAAATAAAATCACTCCATCACTCCATCACGCTCACCAAAACATTACATGATACAGCAACAACTCGGCGTTGCTTCTTCCAATATCGCCCAGCAACGCTAGCCCAACGCTTTGTATGTCCCCTTGAAGGTCAAGGGTTTATTCCTCCAATGCGTCCATTGCTGAGCCGGAGACTTGCCGAGAGTTCAAAGGACTCGGATTTTCACCCGGCCGGCAGCAAAATCCCTCTCGTTTGCCGTCCCATTATCGATAGGCGGCGACCGAACCTGGTACGCCCGGATGAATCATTTGCCGTCAGCGGTCATTTGCGGTCATCTCTTCAACCACTTACCGGGCAGTGAAACGACCTCACACGAACCCAACCGGCCGTGTCTAACCTTGAAATTAATGATATCCTGTCGTGAGATAGCCAAACGCAATCGAGCAATATCCCGTCCGAGGTGTGTTTTATCGGATTTGCTGAATCTTCACGCGCTACTTAAGACTTAAGACGACTGTTGACACTTGTCCCTGTCCCTGTCCCCAGCAGTTGTGAGGCGTTTTCCCGCTGACCATGAACTTGAACGCTTGATCCCGGACGTGTAAATTCTACTTCGCTTCGCTTCGATCGTCAAACGCACTCTTACTCAAACAACTAACTTCCACTTAAACCGCTTATCCTGTCTCGACCTCTCACGAAACGGAAGGAAGGAAGCCTCGGTTCACCATGAAGTTAACGCTAGGGACTTTACCTCAGCAAAGGCTTGCGTGTCCATCGACAACTGTCGCGTCCGGTCGGCTTTTGTTGGTACAGACGCGACGAATTTATAATTCTTTCAGATATACACCTTCGGGACTATGTATATACTAACTTCGCGTCAACTCATTTCCGTTTCCCTCTGTCCACTTTGAGTGTTTTTTGGACATCGTTTTACTTAGTCTTTTCGCGGGAGTTCGTGAATAGTGACTATTACATCGCATTAACTGCCTTCTCGCTGTGTTCGTTAATTAATCTCAGAAATGCACGATCATTCGCTCTTTGGTTGTGATTTCCTAGAGCGAAAAGCTAACTGGTTAATAATATGATTTAGCTTCAGACATTAGAGACTGTTATAGGGTCCTACTAGTCTTGTTAGTTTCGCTTCTGTAAGATGAAATTCCTGTACAAAAAGCTTACTGGAATTCGATCGAAGGGGACAGTAAGGTGCCAAATTACATAGTGGAAAACCACATCGGAACATAAACATTCGTTGACCGCTACGAAAACGCCGGTCCGTGGTCATAAACGTACATACACACACGCACACAAACACCCACCGATACTCCAAAGTCCAGGCCGGTTTATCGTTGCGGTCCGTCAACCGAGCTCACGCGAACTTACCATCGAGAGAAAAGGAAGCAACGTATGTGGGGCCATTGCTCGGCTTCGTGGAACTCTAATGGACTTTAACTTCTTCATCTACCACCTCTCGCCCTGTTTGTTGGGCGATTCCTTCCCACAGCTGTCGTGAAGTGTGGACTGCGATGAAAAGCGAAAGCGTAGAATGGAAGTAAAACTCCCGCATCGATCCTGGCTAGCCTGTAGCTGGGGGGAAAACGATAGGTGTAGCACGTCATTTCCAGAAGGTTTGCTATGTACACATTCTTACTGCTGACCACATAGCCAGCACCGAAGCGAACCGGAGTCTCTCTCTCGCGTAGTTGGTCATTCGTACACGAATCGTTGGCCAGTGCGGTTGTTTTGTGCAGTGTTGTGGTGTTTGTTTGGTGCGCTCCCGTAGGACCCCTCATTAGGACACTATGAGTGTGTATCCTCAGCACAGTGGCGTGCCGCTAGTTGCTGCCAACTGATGTGTAGTGAAGTAAAGCCGGTCGAACATGAGTGATTCCCGTACGGCAGACGTTTAGTTTGTTAGATTTCTTTTCGAAGATATTCGAGTGATAAATTATTTACTTCGCGGAGAACTCGTAACTTGCTCCCAAGGAACTTTATATAGGTCACTCCCTTGAAGCGTTCCCGCGTCTAAAAGGGGAGAATAATTTTCGTGCAATTAACCTTAACTTAGTGTGCTGATCGACCCAAGCTTTCGCGCTCCCTAAATAATGTAACAGACCAGTGGCACTCACCGTTTGGTACACCGTGTGTTAAATTATTCAACACTGACCCCCCCATAAATCATGCTACCGAGAGTAAGCATGCTAATTGTGTACCAGTAGAACAGCAGTAAGCCGGTGCCTAACTCTCGACCAGCAAAACCAAACCGTCCGTCCGGGAAAGATGCCGACACTATCTGCCCGTCACCAGCCGGAACAGCAGGAACTATTGGAGCTGGAGAGTCCCGCCTTTGCGGTCGTCTCGAGTGACCATTCGTACCGTGCGAGCAGCCTTGGCAAGCCGAACGCAATCGTACGCCCGCTGCGTCACGGCCGTGAGCAACGGGAAGTGATCGAGGGACAGCATATCGTCAGCCTGCATCCGGACTACAAACTGCTCCACGAAATTGAGGCACAACTAAGTCGGAATAATAGTCGGAACAAGGATACTACCGTCAACGGTGAACGGGAGCGTGGAGATCCTGCGAAATTGCTGCGCCCGAACTACGCACCCGGGCCGATCGAGATCGAAAAGACGGATCGCGGTACACGTCAGCATGAGTTTAGCCGTGAGCTGGATGCCAAGCTGAGAAAGCTTCAGAACGATTCCTCGAAACGATCGTCCAAAAATGTAGGTTATCTGCTGGTGTCTATCGCAAAACAATCGCAAACAAACAGGGACTATTAAAATTGACCACGTCATGCCGGTGGTGAATCGGCCCGATAACCCAAGGGATACCGGAGATAACCTCGAGTGAGCGATTGTGCTGGTTGCTCCATCATACGACAACTTGGGCACTATTAGTAGTGAGCCTTGTCCCGTGCATGCCCGTACTTACGTCCCGTTTTTCAAGGACTCGTCCACAACTTCGTGGGCTTTTATGTCCAGCCGAGGTTGACAGGGAGAGCCAGAAAGAGTGGTGATAGTGGTGAAATAAATATGAAACTTATCACCCCAACCATCGGAAACTAATGGTTGGGGCGGTGGTGGACATTGTTATTACGCAAACAGGAAGTCGATATTTTGTCGACCTACTCGTTGGCTCGCTACGGCACTTTATGTGTGCACGATTTTTCCAAGGAAAGCGTTGCACTGTAGTTGAATTTGTGTTTTAAACAAAAAAAAAAGGCCAATACTGACCTACTGACCGGATGGAGTAGCTTTGCAGAGCCTTGTTTTTTGCGTGCGGTTAATTGCACCTGGACACTTGGATCGCTCGAATGTGATAGCGTTAACTGTCAAACCCAGAAGAACTCACCACTCCTCCCGAAACGGTTTAACCTTCCAGGGCAGCACACAGGAGGTGAACGTCAGGAAGCGTCCCCTGTTCATCACAACCGTCCCGAAGGGTGTGTTTCTGCAGCCCACGAAAGAGCTACCATTACTGCTGCCCGGTTCCAGCCAGCGCCGTCTGTATGCGTTCGAGAGCCGGCCCAGGATTCTGACGGCACCCAGCCTCACCAATAACAACAACAACAACAACAATGACATCAATCATCCGAACCACAACCATCCGGGCGAGTACGTCTGCAAGCATGGCAGTCACCATTACGGGAAACCGCTAGCCCCAAGGATATCCCAGGTGGGGGCAGGCGAACCGGAGGTTGTGCGGAAGGTAGCCGTGACGGAACTGCAATCGATCGGCAACGGGCAACACCAACGATCCGGTCCACAGTACACCGGCCGTCCGGCAAGGTAAAGCTCGAGGCGTTGTAAAACATATTCCATTCGGTTGTTGTTTCTCTCAAGGTTAACCGATGCCACGGGTGTTCCCCAAAGCGGTTGTGAATCGTTAATGATGTACGGACTAACAACTTTCACCTTTCGTACCTACGTTCTCCTCGTTGGCTCGCATTAAGCTGTGTTGTGTGCCTTATTTAATCCCAAACGCTGCTGCTAATGCAGCTACTGGCTGGCTTTTCTTTTGTGGTGTCACTCGCTCAGGTCACTCCGGAACTGACAACTTTTTGCTGATCTAGAACAATAATACGCAAAGGAGTAGCGTGAGAAGTTATTTAAAAATTTGCATAAAATTTTATTCCAGTTTTAATATTTTTACCTGAGGTAGAACAGAGGTGCTTTACTGTTTGAGGACTCCGTCATATGGCGTGACTGCTTGACTTGTTGTTTGTTGTGGTACATCTTGATGCAGTAGAAGACTTTAATGTCCTTTTGTGCTTAATTCTCTCGTCTTTTGAAGTAAACAAACCAATCGAGTTCAAATCCCATCCGGACCGTTCCCCAGGTATCAAGGACTGCCTATTAAGCTACGGGTACAAGCAGATATTACTTAGCTAGTGCTTCACTTCAAGGCCGCTCCTTGTTTTCCATTTCTGGACATAAAGCTCCAACTTCTCGGCGATTCAATTTCAGTTCCTCTCACACCTATACTTAAGAGGGTAAATTATTCAAATTCAATCTATCGATTACTCACCCATCGCGGGTATAAAAAGACGACCTTCACGTAGAGCTGATGGCGAGTACTGCAAGCGCCATGCAACCGTTCTAGGCCACGTAAGGAACAACGTACGCACGATCGCACGATTCAGTGTAAAAAAGTTCCTGCCCAATATAGGTCACCTTTGGCAGGGAGCTTCCCGATCGCATTCCAATCGATAGTGTAGATTACATTTCAATAATTAATCTCCCATACAGTCCCGGGTTTCTATCAACCCAAAAACTTCCAATGGAGGCGCCTGGTAAGCCACTCTGTAGTCACCCGCTGGCACGCGGTGAAGATTCGGGAACTTTACGATACACAAAGATCTCCCCGAAAGATACAATAATGACAACGATAAACCTTCACCGGTCGGTAGTTTACAAACTCCCATTTTGGTTGGGAAGTTTTGGGGTGCCTCCATTTTCTGGGTCAGTCGTTAGGTGAGGTGATAAAGGGATGGCACGTTTGTATCTGGCTTTAGTTAAGCTGCCGACTGCATGCAACACACATCAGTAATGGTACCCGACTTCGAAACGCAATCCGTATGCGGAACTCGGTGTCGGTAGCGCCGCATGATTGTCTGTGGAGTGAAAAGATAAATCGTTTGATGGGTTTAGTAGGTCAGTTCTAGCAGCTGACAAACCGAATCAGGGAATCGAGCATTTTCGGCTGGAGGTTCGATATCTATACCAGACCCTAATGGTCATTAAGTCGAACGTTTGCTGCTCGACGGTGACATTTGGTCGAACAGAGCACCGACATTACCGGGTCTGTGAACCTTTAGCATTAGGAGCGGACTCCCTGCAGTGAAGTACTTGTAATTAAATGCGAGTTTTGTTCCCTTCGATAGGCCAATTGTGTGGAAAATGCGTACCAGAAATGGGCCACATTAAGTTCGGTTTTGTTGGGCGAGTTGTTCTGGTGTAGTAATTACATGCTTTCCAGGTACTTGCCAACGCAAAACGAGAGCGTTTACTAATTACTTGACTCTAAACTGGGTGTAGAGTTGTAGTCTCAGCTACACTTACGTTTAATTACAGTTGGGTTTTCTTTATGATGATGTAGTTTACGGTGTAGCCCTTGTTTTCTTTACTTCTCGCTAATCAAATTAGTTTATTTCTCCAATTTTTCCCATTCTCTTACGAGTATTGTTTAATTATATGTGACGTAAAATCATAACCCGCCCATCACTTTTATCGATTAGAACTTGGATGATTTTACCGTCAAAAAACAAAAACTTCAACTTTCGCTAACCCGTCAACACCCTTCGCGCCACGTTCGCGTGTCGCTGTATTATACATCTGCCCTGCTGAGGCCTCATCTTTCTCGGCTAACTATTGCGCTATATGTAAATGAAACAAAACCGGACCCTGTTTTACCAAAGCTCTTGATGAAAAGTAGAAAATCTACTCCGCCGATTGTGACCGTCACATTTGGCCCAACGGAATGGAACTAAATTCTTTCTCCTGTTCTTCTTGTGTTCTCTTCTGCGTTGAGAAAGGCGAGCTTGACCGTTCAAGTATATAAGAACGGGTGGTACGGTACCTTGCCACATGAGAGCATTCACCTTTCGGAAGTGTATGTTTTGCGTAGGCGCGCTCGCACTGTCGTGATGCGTAATCGTTTGCGTAATATCGGAACTAAGGGACATGCTCTATCATGGGGTGGAAGGTATGGAAAAAGTATGTAGTCATTTTCATAACTTTTTGTGTTTTCTTTTTCCTCTTTCCGTACCCCCCCGGATCCATCCAGAGACCAACAGCAGCAGCAACAGCAACAGCAACAGCAGCAACATGGCACCTATCAGAATGTGATGCACGATCGACGAGTCATCCGAGGCAGTAATTATACCTCAACGAGCAATCTGCAAGTGGTAAGTCCTGACGGAAAAATACTTCCCAAGTTTTTTGTGCAGCAACTCCTTCCTACTTTTTTGTTCACTTAAGTTTTTTAAGTACAAAATGTGTACCACCAAGCAAAGCTTGTATAACGTAGACAGAGGAATTTACCTGGAATATCCTTTGCTAAAAATGGCTCCCATCTTTCTATCTTTCTCCCTCTCTTTTTCTCTTTCTCTTTTTTCTTCTTTTTTGTCGTCTTTTTTGTCGTTTTTTTTTTATTACTTTTATTGTCTCCTTCGTTGTCCGTCAACTCTTTTCGTTCCTTTTCCTGTTTTAAATTTCCATTTTCTTGTTGGGTTTTTCTTTTGTTTTGTTCCTTAAAACTGAAAACGTTGAGCAAAATTTTGTACCCACAAAACCACAACACAACACAGGGACATGTTAACAACTCCCCTAACATGCCCCGGTGGAATCCATATTTCGGTTACGCTGGTCTTCTATCAGGAAAGGTGAGTTGGATCGGTGGGGGACACCGCATCTCGCAGTTTCTACATTGTTTCTACCATTTGCTTTTGTGCATTCTACATACATACGCATACGCTAGCAATAATAACAAAACTTAGTGGCAACAGTTTGAAAGTCCGGGTCTTTTTCTATTACATACACATGCCTACATTTTGTACAATTTCTTTTGCCTTTTCGAACGACCTAAACAAACTGCAAAACGAGTACGAAACCGCCTTAACTGCCCTGATACAAGAGTTAGCCACTGCTGCTAGTGCTGCTGCTGCTGCTGCTTTGTTTGTCTATTCTTTTGCTCTCATTCCATTCGATCGTCTTGTTTGCGCGATGTGTATTATACATTGGAGTTTTGTTTACATTTTAATTCTACTTTCTTATTCATTGTTTATTATCTTTTATTTTATTTGAGTTTAGTCTGTTTATATTTTTGTCTTTTATTTAAACATCTTGTTTTTATTTCTTTTTTAACATTTTCTATATTGTAAAATGATCTTATGTAAATAATCTTAACATCCTCTTCGCACAACATGGCGTAAATGAACCATTTCTTTTAGTATTTTTAGTACTAAACACTCTTCTTATGAGGATTTGTATATTTTCTGGATCCAGATCACGTGTCCTTTTACGATCCATTACATCTCTCTTGTTGTGTTATTTTCCTTTTCATCATCCCTTTTATTTATAACCCCATTACTGCTTACCTTTCTCTGTAAAATGTTCCATTTTCTATCTGTTTTGTGTGCTTTTCCCAAAGTACTGATCGCTTATCTTAACCTTTTTCTTCTTGATCCTTCCTTAGGGCGATGGCGATGGCACCCAGAAGGAAGCGGAAGCTCGACGGCGACAGATGCTCCGCAAGAAGTATGTTTCCCGCAACCAACGGGGAGTCATCGGAACTCCACCGCCCGTCCGTGGACGACGGCATGAAACAGTCCAGACCGAGAAATATCTCGAAGAGGTAACAGCTGCATCATCGGATCGGTACATCCTCAAGCAATAACCTTTCGCCTGTTACTTTCCAGCTCTTTCTGCATCCTCCCGAGCTGGATGCCGGTTGCCAGACGGATCTGTTCCTGCACCGGCCACCATCGCCACCGTACGTCCCAGCCAAGACCGGTTGCGATGCATCCACCGAAATTTCTATATTGTAAAATGATCTTATGTAAATAATCTTAACATCCTCTTCGCACAACATGGCGTAAATGAACCATTTCTTTTAGTATTTTTAGTACTAAACACTCTTCTTATGAGGATTTGTATATTTTCTGGATCCAGATCACGTGTCCTTTTACGATCCATTACATCTCTCTTGTTGTGTTATTTTCCTTTTCATCATCCCTTTTATTTATAACCCCATTACTGCTTACCTTTCTCTGTAAAATGTTCCATTTTCTATCTGTTTTGTGTGCTTTTCCCAAAGTACTGATCGCTTATCTTAACCTTTTTCTTCTTGATCCTTCCTTAGGGCGATGGCGATGGCACCCAGAAGGAAGCGGAAGCTCGACGGCGACAGATGCTCCGCAAGAAGTATGTTTCCCGCAACCAACGGGGAGTCATCGGAACTCCACCGCCCGTCCGTGGACGACGGCATGAAACAGTCCAGACCGAAAAATATCTCGAAGAGGTAACAGCTGCATCATCGGATCGGTACATCCTCAAGCAATAACCTTTCGCCTGTTACTTTCCAGCTCTTTCTACATCCTCCCGAATCATATATGGCATGTATGGAATAGGCACACGATTTCGCCCATAACCTCACTTTCCTGACAGGCCGCTCCGGTCGAACGTCATACATGGCATGTATGCAGTTTGAAACATAGCGGATCGAGAAAGTATTCAATATAGGAACGTTTTTCAAGCAAATGTCTAATAGGCACTATGGGCTTACAGCGTGCATGACAATTGTGAAAAGCATCCTGTTTACAATATTCAAATGATTTTCCTTTGTTTCGAGGCCTTGGGGTAAATTATGCAAAAGTTCTTTTAGATTTTTAATGTTTTATACACAAAAACAGTTGGATCACGTTCTGCATCATACAACAACCGTGTTTAGAATGAAACAAAGTAATTTATTTCCATTTTCATAGAGTCTTGTAGAGCTTTGCGCTGCTAACAAACAACTAACATGGAGAGTGTTTTGGTCAGAAAATGATGGGCATTCTGCACATACAAAGACAGCGCGCTTCTCCGCTGCAGTAGAGTCCTGGGGTCCATTATTTTACATCAATCATGCGCCAAACTTATCACATTGCTTTCTCGGAATCACTGTTCGGAGCTTCTGGCTCAGCTGCTTCTGGCTCCTCCACCGGTACCGATTCCCCCGCATCCGGGTCCTGCTCGGTTGAAGCGGGTTCCGGCAGTTCATCTTCTGCTGCTTCGTCCGGCTCAACCTCGTCGTATTGTTCCTGATCGTCGGCAGTGTTTTCTGCATCCGCTTCCAGCAGCTTCTTTTTGTGCAGCAAAATTTCTCGTATCATATCTGAAATGTGCAATGATGGCAGGTAAATTCTGGACGGGAAAGGAACATCAAAGAAAGCTTTAATATAGGTACCCTCGAGCAGATCGTTCGCATCAATCCATTGGCCAATTTCGTGCGCAACCTCCTTCGCCAGCCACGGCGTTATCTGCCGCTCGAACTCGGCCCGATCCTTCTCCGTCTCGAGCTTATCGACGGCAGCCATCACCTCCGGCACGATCTCGTCTAGCCGGCCCTGCAGCAGCTTGGCCGCCGTGATGCGCTCCTGCAAAATAAATTACTTTGTTTCATTCTAAACACGGTTGTTGTATGATGCAGAACGTGATCCAACTGGTTTTGTGTATAAAACATTAAAAATCTAAAAGAACTTTTGCATAATTTACCCCAAGGCCTCGAAACAAAGAAAAATCATTTGAATATTGTAAACAGGATGCTTTTCACAATTGTCATGCACGCTGTAAGCCCATAGTGCCTATTTGACATTTGCTTGAAAAATGTTCCTATATTGAATACTTTCTTGATCCGCTATGTTTCAAACTGCATACATGCCATGTATGACGTTCGACCGGAGCAGCCTGTCAGGAAAGTGAGGTTATGGGCGAAATCGTGTGCCTATTCCATACATGCCATATATGATTCGATCCGTACGTGCCATGTATGAAAAGGAGAAATATTAAAAATTAAATATATTTACTAATGTTTATTTTGTATTTCTTTAAGTGATTCTTACGGTAATAGAAATATTATTATATGAATTTAGTTGAACGCATTGCGATCCACGGAAAATTCTAATGAAATAGTTATTTTTAAAGTAACACTTTGCCTTTATTCACGTTTGATAACAACAATTCTTTAGTGAAATGAATGATAGAGTCTAGTTTCTTTCATGTAAGCGTTTAAACAATCTACTTTTCGTTCATATATGAAGAAATACATGGAACAGCAAACAACATAAGCCGACGTTTTCAAGGTCACAGAATATGGCTACATGATGTGCAAAGAAAACAAAGAAAAAGAAGCTCCGTGTAATGTTTACCTACGTCATTCCATGTATTGCAAGAAATTGGATTTCTTTCGTAAATGAAATTCGGCCAGCCCGTTCAATATCAATAAATAAAGTCAATACAAATTTACGAAGTAAGATGAATGTTTTTTTTTTATTAAACAATGCTAATTATTATATTTTAATACAGCTCTTAGTTTTTACAGTATACTTCATACCATGCTGCATAGAGACTAAGTAGTATTAGTAGTAGTTGATTCTGTTCTGTTACTGTTACGAAAAGTGTGCAATTCTTATTAAAACTACGAAAAAAAAACAAATGATCAAGTTCAAAAACTAAGGTTATTCCATGTATTAAGCTCTAATGGATCGCCTATTTCGCCGTACACCAACCTAACCTCAAACTACACCAAGGTTTAACCTGACATCTGCCAGCAATTTACTCAACTAAGCTGTCCTTCCGCGCGCACACACACACACAACATACGAACGAAGCGATCACAACAAAATCCAAAACAGTTTCATACATGACAAGGTCAATGTAACGCGTACGCACACACGTTCACGCATACACGCGCGCACACACGCCTGTCTCTTAATTTGTTAACGATAACGATTTCCTTTTTGTTTTCTGCCTCCCCACAGTTCATCCAAATCGATTTTTTAACTTAAAAATAAAGAAACAATGGGATTTCTCTGTGCGCTTTTCTTTCGCTTTCGGCCGAAAGTTGCTTCGTACGCTAGGTTGTAAGATGGGTAATGCTTGATTAAACACCGGGTTGCATCTCTCTACCACCCCGGTATAGAGGACAACCCCGGAGGTGGAATTTATTGAGCGATTCCACGTCGTACGGAAGTGCACGGTAAACACGCGGAGTGTTATAGCTGTGAGGTGGCCACCTTGCTGCTCCCGCTATCACCGCTGAGCCGTGGTATCTTCGGCCGTACCAAGTCTTGCTGCTGCTGTTGCTTATTACCACCGTTTCCACCCAAAGGGCGCTTTGTATTTAGCGTAGTACCGTTGCCACTGCCAGTGGGGCTCGCGTTTGACGTGTTGCCGCCTGCGGAGCTGTCCGTGTTGCCATCGACGAGCAGACTGTTGCTGTTGCTGGTTGATCGATTGATGAGTGACTGACCACCGAACCGCTTAAAGTGAATCGTTTTCTTCGTACCGACCGGTTTCACAGTGGTCGTGGTGATGGTTGTGGTAGTATTGTTAGGTTCGGGTTTGGTTTCGCTGCCCGTACCCGCCAACGACTGCCGCAAATCGTCTTCCTCCGGCGTCATGTCGAATGCGCTCACAAACTCATCCTCCATTTCCTCTTCCTCGAATTCGGGTTCGTTCAGTCCTTCCGCGGGGTCACATATTAATTTACCTATTTGAAGGTGGGACGAAGAAAATGCGAAGCGTTCATACACACACCTCGTACCGCGGCGTTACACCAGCCCTACTTACCATTCAGCGTCGGTAGCTCAATCGGTGGCAGCGGCAAAACGCTAGGGTCGTGTTTTTCGATCAGATCCTTAATCAAGTTGCAGATATCTTCCCGCTTTTTCGTCACAACGATCGTTTCGAACCATTTTTGAAGATGCTTTATCGGCAGATGATAATCGACGATGGGATTCTGGAGAGAAAGAGCGAATGCATTAGCGTGGTTTTGGGGGACGAGCGCCATTAGAAAGCAAACCAACTACTCACAAGGAAAAAGTGCTCGACGTACTGCAACAGATACAGCCCACAGTCGGTGTAATTGTCTTGCTGCGGTACCTTCACGCAATGTCCGGGCATGTTGAGTTTGTTGAACTGTTTCGGCGTTTTGTCGGGCATTTTGGCCCGATACTCGCACGTTAGATAGTCACGCAGTGTCGCCACAACGCGACTTCTCGATGCACCCGGCAGCGAATCGAATATTAATATACAAGGTCTGGAAATTTACCAAAAACAAACGCGTAAGTAAG
Organism: Anopheles maculatus; assembly: GCA_002091835.1. Lineage (NCBI taxonomy): Eukaryota > Metazoa > Arthropoda > Insecta > Diptera > Culicidae > Anopheles > Anopheles maculatus. Next base: position 83,591 of record KZ062228.1, read on the forward strand.
TAAAAGAGATCGACTGGCTAGAGGTTGTTGGGGCTACTAACTGCTTGATCGGTTGTCGCACATCTTCCGCCGATTCATCCTCACTCTCGTCCCCGTTGCTTGCCAGTTCGCTCTCGTCACCGTCCGCTTCGTCCCGCTCGCAAATGTCCTCATCGCCGAGGTGTATCGGTTCTATTTCGAGCGGCACACGCCGGCCCGGATTCACGGGCGTTATCGTCGTACTGCCGATCGTTAGTGCCGTACCACCTTCGAGCACAACAGCACCACTCCGCTTCGAGCGGCCACTTCTCGCACTCGATTTGGTGCTGGTGGTGCCGGTGACACTTTGCGACGGAGCACCTTCAACCGTTACGGGACATTCTAGGCTCGGGAAGCAAACGATCGCCAGGAACCAGTGCGACTGTTCGTTGATTGGAATGACGATGTACTTTTTCTCGAATATGTTATCTTTCTTCGTCCAGTTGGCAACGCGCGCATGCCGCTTCTGGGCCGCCGACAACCGCACATCCTTCGCTTCACCCGGCAACGGCCGCTGCCGTGTCGTTAGCGTGGTAAGCCGGTTATAGAAAAACGTACTAAAGATGTGCACATGCTGGCGTTCCTCCTTTTCCAACACTTCCAGCTTCAAATAGTTAAGATAGAAGTCGATAATAATATCGTTCAAGTATTGATCTTTCGCCAAACACAGGTAATCCTCGGTGTTGATCGAAATGCCACCCTTCCCGGGCGGATAGATTAACAGTTTGCGGATTTCCATCGCATCGAGCATATCGTTCGAACCGGACCCGTTCGCCTCGGACGAAGCGTTCGCACTGGACGTGTTTAGCGAGCGGCTAGGAGAGCAGCGCAGCAGCAACTCTTTCGCATCACGAATACTGATCTCCTCCAACAGATTCGGGTGGAAGATGTTCTTGATGATGGATTTCGCTTCCTCGCTGATGCTGTCCATCAGCAGCGTAATCCGCTTGGTCGGATCGTTCGATAATAGTTCGGGTCGGAAGCAGGGAACTGCAAGCAAAGGTGAAGAAGAGCATGACGCACGCACGCATGAATGATTTCCTGCACCCTTCACGTTTTTTTGTTCTTTGTCACTGGCTACTCACGTTTTTCCGAGCTGGGATCCATTTCGAGATGTTTCCGCACATACGCACCGCCCGAATTGTTCGTATACAGGAAGATCACGTTCAGTGCTTTGGAGAAGTGTGTCAGCACTTTTTTCATCTCGTTCATTTGCAGATCCAAGCTGACGAACTCCGCCGGACGCTTCACATTCGGTGCGACAATGCGGATACCCTTGGACGAAATCGTAACCTGCGCAGGCGAGGAACGGAAAAGGAACATGTTATGTTAAGCAACTGCTGGCGCCGAAATCCGGCTTGATGCTACTAACCTTCTCATTCGCCTCATATTTTAGCGTTCCGAGCCGTATGGTAATGCAGTCGAGTTGTGTGATTTGCCCGTCGGGAAGATTTTTCACATCCGTGATGTCCAGGCGAGGCTTATCTGCGGGTTGAGGAGAAACGTATCACAAACAACGACTTATTAATCGATGGCAAGAAGAGAACAGCGAGAGAAGAAAAAAAACAGATTCCGATTTGCATCCACGCACACACCGAACCACCGAGCCAGTGGATGCCAGCCAGCGGTGCAGATTGCACCGTTTCGGTTTGTTACATTCGTTTCCTTACATCGGTCAGCCATTCGGACCCGGTCGCTCGAAAGTTTTCCGTTGCGAATACCTATCGTTGCGCTGTCTCGCAAAGTTCACTTTTTCACATAACACTAAACCCCAAAGTTTTAGCACGAGCGCGTCTTGCTTTTCTTCACTAGGTACAAATGTGTGAACGATGCGTGCGCACGTGCAAACTATATGCGAGACTGTGCAATCTGCTACCAGCAAATACTTTTACACTGGGAAGGTAACCATTTGCCTCACTATTATCTACTGCCCACGGATGCGCTAGGCTAGATCAACGTGAGCTTTTTTTCCTTGCATCTTCTGCATTTACGCGACCGGACACGCCATTACGGCTCATTGTCATTTTCACACATTGACGACCCGTCGCTTTGACAGCTCGAGCATGGTGGTGAGTTTTTCACTGGGCAGCTTTCGAACGCTTACACAAACGCTCGCTAGATGGAGTGCCACCAAACAAGCACAGAAAAAAACAAATCCGTTGCATGTGTTTGGGGGGAGGTGATTAAAATTTTCAGACAATTTGATAACTATCACACAAGTAAAGAAGGCATAAAACAAGTTCGTGGTATCGTATCGTATCGTATCGTATATAAAGTTCTTCTTCTTCTTCTCTGGCACTACTACAACCTCTGTAAGGTCTTGGCCGGCTATTTCTAGCTCTCTATGACTTGTGTTTTACCCGTAGCTGAATAGTCGGTTCTGCGTACGGGGAGGCGGTCCACCCGGGATTCGAACCCCGGTCCTGCCGTGTGAAGACCGGCACCGCTATCGGATACAGCACCGGACAGGGTATATAAAATTCATCATAAAATATGCAAAATTGCTTTCACTTACCGGTCGCAACGCTTGTTTCGATTTCACTAGTAACAGGTTCACATGGAAGCGGATCCCGTTTGACTGGCAGCTGGGCAACGTTGGCCTGTCGAAATAAATCAAGACAAAAACAACACATCAACCTCACTTCTCGGAACACACAACCGAACTGTACTCACCTTCGAAGAGTTACCGATCGCTGATTTGTAAATCGTTTTCGAACGATCGTTCACCGACGATGCATCATCCTCTTCCTCGCTGCTCAGCGTAAATACGGGCGGTTCGATGTCCTGGTACTTCGGCGCGACAGCCGCACGCCCTCTACCCCGACCCGAACGTACCGAACCACCGCGGCCCGACCGCATCACCACCGACGAGTTCATGGCATGCTTCTTCCCATGGATATCGTACTTCCGGACGGGACTACCGATCGGCGTCGATGTTGCGTTCGGTATGAGCGGTGGTGGATGATTGCCGGCCGAAGAGTGAGGTGTTAGCGCTCCGGAAGCTTTATCATGTTCCGGTACGCGGCGTGGTTCCTCTGTAAATACCCGCTTGCAGCGCTGACACTTGGCGTGATCCAGTCCGGTGTAGCCGCAGGACGCACACACGGCCAGAAAGCCTTTCACAATCTTTTGCTTCACTTCCGGATTGGTGTCCGGCGTGGTGGACGTTTGCAGAAGCGATTGCATGTGGGACGAGGTAGCGACCGACACGGGCGTTCCACCGGTGCCGAGCGCAATCGTTTGCCGGTACGAGTCGGCGAACCGGGAAAGTACTTGCGGCTGTTGATGTGGTGCCTGCTGCGTGTTCGGATGTACGGTGATCATCATCGTTTGTTGCTGCGGCTGTGGTTGCTGCTGCTGAATTACGCACGTTGTCTGTTGCATCATCGCCGGTTGCTGTTGTTGTGGCGGCTGCTGCTGCTGCTGCTGCTGCTGTAGTTGCTGCTGCTGCTGCTGCATCAAAGGCTGCGATTGTAGTGTATGGTGGTGCAGCTGTATCGATTGACTCCGCAGCGTAATTTCCGCCTGTCGTATCACTTCCGCCGTTTCCGACTCACCAATGCCGACCGTCACAATGTAATCCACATCACCGCCCGGGTTCGAAATGCACTGGATGTTGCTGTCCGGCGAGTACTGCACCTGTACCTGTTCGAGCAGATCCTGCACGGTGCAGCTTTCCTTTGGCAGCGTGAACGTTATCAGGCGCTGTTCGCCGCTCTGCAAAATAACCAACATTCGGGCACTTTCACGGAACTCCGTATCGCCCGACTGTGGACCAATCGTTTGCACCTGCTTGAGCGTAGTGGTGGGCGTAATTTGCTGCAGCTGAATCTGCGTGACCGGCTGCAGGAATCGTTGCTGTTGCAACACCTGGGAGGTGGATATGGGAATGCCCTGTCCCTGGGGAAGCGTGATTGATGGAATTGCGGCTATCGATTGATTTTGTGGCGATTGTATCGTAACCATGGGCCGCCCGGAAGGCCCCCGATGCCGTATCATCATGCTGCGCTGTGGTGCCCGAGCCCGGACCGTCTGGTTGAAGCCGCCCCGGAACGCTTCCTGCTGAGCTGACGTTGCTGCTGCTTTTCCTGGAACGTGCGAAACTCGGCCGCTGTCATCGTGAGCCCGTTGCCGATCTGTATTAAATTGTTTGATTCGTCGATGACCGTTTGGTTCGGAAGATTTCGCTGCTGCTGCTGCTGCTGCTGCTGCTCTGGAGCCTGTGCCTGAACAGCATAAATAGGTCCCGTCGTTACCGGTAGCGTACTGACCGTGCTGCTCCCGATCGATTCCGCCACATTCCGCCGTTGTATTAGAACGCTTTTGATACTTTCGTCCAGGTCCAGCAGCTCGTTCGCAGATGAATTGCCGCCACCACTACTGCTCGCTACCTCCGGTTCGGGTTTCACCTGCGTCGAAGGTTTTCCAACCACAAACGGATGCACCACTGCAGTTGCCGGTGCTGTGGTTGTTGTCGTTGGTGCTGTTGCCGGTGCTGCCGTGGCCGACGTTGTGTTCAGTGTGGAAACGTTCGATTGCTGCACTACCTGTGCCAAGCTGACCTGTATCATTTGCGTCCCGGGCTGTGCCTGTTCAGATGGTTGCGATGGCTGAGCAGCAGCGTTAATGGTGGGTTGTGCTCCCACCGCCTGCACAACATTGTTCCGATGCATTATTGCCAAACGTGGCGGTTGTCCCTGCAGCGTGGCTATACCGCTGCCCTGCCCGGTCCGATTGATCGTGAGGATTTTGGCGCGCGGATTCGTTAGAACCAAGTTCCGCCCGCTCATAATACCGTGATAGACGGTTTGCTGTGTCGTCTGTGAATTTACGCCACCGGTCGATGCCGTGGATGTGGCTACCGGAGCGCGTATCGGGGTGGTAATGATGTGTGCTGTAAGTGGGGGCCTAGGTCCTCGCATCTGTATCGTCCCGATGGTGGCCACATTGGATCGGGGCGGTCGCTGATTGGTTGTTTTCGTATTGCGTGGACGTGGAGCGCGTGGACGCAGCAGTGAATCTGTGCTGGCGGTTGCCATGGTAACGGTCTGTGTGAGTTGACCTGCTGAAACCTTCTGCTGTACTGCTTGCGTTTGTTGCTGTGTGTCCAGCTTCACCGGCTGCAGCTGTTGAAGGGACGTTGTACCAATCAGATTCGATTGTTGCACCACATTCGTTTGCATCTGGACGTTTTGCTGCTGCTGCTGCTGCTGCTGCTGCTGGTTGGTAACAATTTGTGTTCCTGCGACATGCTGCTGCTGATGCTGCGGAGTTTTCGTGACAATAAAACAGTGTCGACCGCCGCTCTGGAATAGTTGTGCATTCGTGGCACCGGTTGGCTGAAGATGCAACGTCGAACCCTGCTGTTGCTGAGCGGTTATCGTAATGGTGTTTTTGGCGATTTGCACACGCTGGTGATGCTGCTGCTGCTGCTGCTGTGGAACGTGTTGCAACTGAATTTGTGGAAGCGATTGTGTTAACTTTGGTTGTTGATGCTGTTGAACAGTGTTGTTGCCCCCGGTCTGATGAATTGCCAATGCGACGGTCTGTTGTTGTTGCGGCTGCTGCTGCATTCCATGCTGCTCATACACAACCTGTTGCGTGTTGGATTGGGTTTGTTGGTCTGGCTGTTGCAGTTGCTGCTGATGTTGTTCCGGCTGCTGTACAAGCTGGGCCGTCCCTTGGGTCTGTAGTATCACCTGCGTCGGTTGGTGATGAGTGAGTACGTGCTGCTGTGTTTGTTGCATACCCTGTGCTTTTGATTGGTCCGTTTGGCGAATAATCAAGTGCTGCCCGTGACGCTGTAGCCCCTGCACTACCTGCACAACCGATTGCGAACTACTTTGGGGCGTTTGCTGTACAGCCGCCTGAAGCTGCTGTCGTGGCGGTGTCATTTGCTGGTGAATTATCTGCTGCTGCTGCTGCTGCTGCTGTTGTTGCTGTATCTGCTGCTCGGTCGCCGTCTGCATTACATGAAGCGTCTGTTGCTGCTGCTGCTGCTGGGCATCATGCATAGAATCTTGTGGTTGTAAAATATTGGTAGCCTGCACGATCTGTCCCGTGTTTTCGTCCGTGTAGTAAATTTGCTGATGCTGAAGATGTGTTTGCGGTGCATGCATGCCTTGTTGCATGTACGAAGTGTCTGATGGCATGGAATTATTCACCTGTCTTAGATAGTTTGGGTCTTGTACATGTTGCGAAGGTTGCAACTGAAGCTGTTGCTGTTGTTGCTGTTGTTGTTGCTGCTGCTGCTGCTGCTGCTGTTGTTGTTGCTGGTGCTGCTGAGGAATTTGCTGTCTTGATTGGTATACGCCACCAATAAGCTGTATATCATTCGATTGCTCCTGAGAAAGAATGACTTGCTGCGATCCGAACTGTATATCATCGCCCATTACAAGCTGGATCCCGTTGTCAATGTTTAGTTGTGGATACACGTTTTTTAATTCATCCTGCTGTACAATCTCGTAGTATTGTGCCATTTTTTCTATGGCAAATAGGGTGTGTGTGTATACAGGGTCCGACTGTGCCTATGCGTTCTTATAAAATTACACCGCCCGCCTGGGTGATTCTAGCTACTGTTTTTTTTTACAACAATCTTTCACAAAACTGTCTAGTCGTCTCGTTTCACCTAGCCATTGCTGCCTACTCCTACTACATGCTACTTTCACCAAAGATTTTGTATCGTTTGTAATAAAAAAAAACGGTCACTTCCGCGCTGGATAATGGTGACGGCTTAAAACTTATCGCATAAAACACATTTCTTCAACTAACACTGAACAATTCACAACAGCGCAGTCCGTACAGTTATTCCGACTTCTGGTTTATCACAGCCAACTTTGTTATAGCCTACGACGGATGGGACAGGCAGCAAACCACAGGCAGAACGCACACTGACGTTAACAACGGGCTACGCCATCTGCTGGACAACTCGCCAACTAACCTGCTCGCGATTCGGTGACGCTCTGGATTGAGCAACCAAAAAGAAGAAGGAAGAAGAAGCACCAATTAAATGCCTATAAACTTTGCGTTGCCTTTGTTCTTTTAACCTAAATTTGCTTACCACCCACAAACGATAGTCGATACTCGTGTTTTCTCAGATTCGGTTGGTTAGAGCACAATCATTTCATAGGATATGCACTCTTTGCCAAAAAAAAAAACCATCAGGCGTCGGGTGGACACGGAGCCAAGAGGTGCTGGAATGTTCTGCCCTTCCTTCCTGCATTCGCTATGGCACTTTTTCTCCACAAATCTTAACTAAATGTCCACGGCAAACGAGTTATGTTCGTGCCTTGTTGGTAAATAAAATGTTAATTTCACACACCAAGAAAAAGGGGTGGGGGTAAGCCTAGTGGGACCACTAGCTACAGAGGGACCGCTCGCCTCCGTATGGGACCACTAGCGAGATCACATACACGCACTCACAACTCAGTATTTACACTTGATTTGGCGTTAATTTGGCGGCACTTCTTCACAGTGGCACACTTTGCATTACGAAGAGAAGAACTTTTCACTCACTATAGTAAAATTTTAGCGATTTCTCGGAACACCCCGCAATTGTGGCTTTCTTTCATCACGAAGGATGGTGTGCTAGTGTGAGTTTTTTCTTCTAATTGGAATGCGTGCGAATGTGTGTGTGTGTGTGTGTGTGTGCGTGAGTGAGTGTGCGTGATTGAACGCAACGCGCTGTCAGCACTTTTCACTTTTCGAACTCACGTTTCGAGAAGTTGTTCGATTCAAGCATTTTCGAAGTGGTTTGAAAGTGGCGTTAAAAATTGTTTTTATTTTGCACAAAACTGTGTTTTGCTAGATTATAAAAACGTGTTTCAAATGCGCTTATACTGATAATCGCACATTAAGAAACATATCTCAGGCAGAATGTTAGCTTAAAGCCGAAATCCTCGTGTGAGCTCTAAATGCGCCTTCCTTGATACAGTGCCAGCGCATTTCAAACCAAAAAGCTAATGATGTAACATATAATAACACTTCAATACAAATCGAACACACATTCCATTAGACTTTCATCTTATTAATCGTTTATTTAAGCTTATTAATACATCATTGCCGTTCGTTTCCACAATTGATTTGAACAAAAATAAAAGAAAACAATAGAAATAAAATTATTCATACTAACTGCTTTCAACGGCGCACTAACTTCGCTATGGGTGAAGTTGAAAGAATATATGTATATATATATGGTATATGTTGCCCTTCCGATTCCATCGAACGGTAACGCTAGGTGAGTCGCATTTACACAGAGAGGTGTGCAGAGCCCTGCACGAAAACAGATTCACTTCTTTCGCTTCAGCTCCTCGAACCGGCGTGACAAATCATCGAAATCTATCTCATCGTTATCGTTCTTGTTCTCGTCACCGTCCGGTACTTCCGGCAGATCCAGCGGCACGTTCGGCAATGGTGGGAAGTTTAGCTCCGGCGAAAACTTGGACCGTGGTTGAGGTTTAGGTTTGGTTGAATTCTGAATCGAAAAAGGGAGTTCAGTGTTGCATGGTTCATAACGCAATTTAAAGATTGTGATGAAAATATGTACCTGCATGTTGTCATCGGGGCTGAGCGATGAATAAGAAGGCGGTGGACCGGAGGCATCGCTTGCACCCTTTTCTTCGTTAATGAAGTTGGCATTTATGTTCAAATCCTTGACCTCTTCTTTCTCCGATGAATTGGGCGGTATGTTGTAGCTGAACGGTGGCGGGGCAGTAGCTCGACTAGGGCCAGCCTATGAACGGAGTGCAAAAACAACGTGAGTCATTCAGCTTATCTACCTCCACTCTAATCAACCTACCGGATACTGGAACGGCACGGTTGGTGGGACAACCGGTAGCTGCGGGATTGACGGAGGAAACGCTACAAATCCTACATTGGGTGCTGCGGCCACAGCTCCACCACCACCGCTACCACCGCTACTGCCTCCGCCTCTGTTTTGATCATTTCCTCCCGATGCACCTGCACCACCGGACGAAGATCCATCCAGGTTGTTTTTATCAGCCAGATCGATCAACACACTGTCCTCTTCGTCCATGACGTTCGATCGATCATCCTTCATCACATTGGGATCCGGTTCGTACTCCACGTTAAAGATTTTTGCTATCTCAATCAGATACTTCTCCACCAGCAACTTCGGCGGCGCCTGTATGGCTAGCTTATGCATCAGCTTATCCGATATCTTGTGTGGCGGGATGGCAGCACGCACCTGTTCCACATACGGCTTGCCATACTTCAGCATGAAAATGTCCGAGCAGAGCTTCAGCTCTTGCACGTCCGCCTGCAGCCGTGGTGCAACCCAGATGATGCTGCTTACCGCCTCCTCAATGCCTTCGTCCAGTTCCTTCATCTGCGTCACAAGCCCAAACCGGGCGAGTATCAAATCACAGTACATTTCCACTATCTCCATCGCTTCCACCAGATAGTCCTCGCGGATGATGTGCTCCACCCGGATACGGGCACGTTCCGGTTTCCCAGCCATCAGATAATCGGCAATTTCCTTGCGTGCTTTCTGTGCCAATTCAGTTTTTTTCTTCTCCAACAGCTTCAATCGATTGAGCGCCAAGCGAAGGTTCGTCTTCAGCTTCGAGTAGTTTGGTGCACTGGAAAACATGATGGAATCGGGTTTGAAAACAACACAATTAGGAGCTTAAACTATTCAATCCTATCTGGGAGCGCTTTGGAACACAAAATGTGTTGATCTATTGGAATGAGTCACAGGTTTTGTTTTTGTTGCGCTAATCCTTTGGTGGATGATAATGCGTTTGACAGCATTGCAACGTCTGCGATTGGTGGAGTTTTTCCTCCGGGGTAAAAAGTAACGAACAAACGAGTGACGTTTCGCGCCGAACAAACAATTGAAGAAAATTGCTACAAAACTACTATTTTATTGTGAATAGAGCAATTTTAGATCGTTTATTTCATGTACGCTAGTAACACAAAATTGCAGGCAAATACCTAGCTAAAAATGGTGAGCTTTTATTGAAAAAAAAAACTTCCAATTCTTCCGACCCGCTGTGTCAATAACGTTTGCCCGATGAACTGACCTGCCCTTCACGCACCGTGAAATAAATATTCGCTGCTGCCTGCTGTCAACGGGTACGACGGGAACGAAGAAGGAAAAATATCGGCAAACAGAAAAAGCTATTCCGTGTGGTAAAAGTTTCATCAAATTTGCGGTGCTGGTCCAGGGCGTCTTCTCCCCACAACCGAAACCGTCTTACGAAAGACAAAATTCCAAACTCAACTCTTCGGCAGTTTGCACGGTCGCACAGTTCCTCAGCCAAATTGGATGTAAGTTTTGTGTAGGGTGATACGCTTGCGACACACATCTATCCGCTTCCCTGATGGCCAGGATGGTAAAATTTTCTTCGTTGCACTCGGTCGCATCTCTCCGACTGGTGGCTTTCCCGTGGTAGAAAATGTATTGCGTCCTAGTGGTGGTTTGTAGCTTGCAACACACCACCGTAATATGGTTCCGTTCCGTACCATCAGGAAAACCTCGCACTAGCCCCCCACAGTTGACACCACAGCGATGGATGTAATGTAATCCAAGCAAAAGACATACATGCAGTTCCTTTACGGTGCATTTGGATGTTGGCAATAGTTGCTTCACCGTTTCGTTTTTGCACGAACGAAGCCCGCACGAAAACGGGTGCACCCAAAAGAATGGAAAGGCAAAAAGAATATCGGGGGGTGTGGCGTACATTTGTATGTGTGCAGGTGTGCCGTATGTGTGTGTGTATGTGTATGTGTGGATAAGGCAAGGGTAGAAGATGAGTAGTCGGATTCGAATCGGATTGCATTTTCATCCTGATGTTCAACAAACACCAGTGGCTTGGATACGGTGAATTTAAGGGCACCGTTTCGTTCTCTCTAAAAATTACTCGCGAGGCCATTTGGTGGTACCGTACCTGCTTGCTTTCGACATACTTCGGTTGATGAGTGCCGGAAGGAAGAGCTGTGTGGCTCGTGTTCGCTTCATTTGACAAGCCCGTCCTACGACTTTCTATTGTCCATTGCCACTCTATGTGTGATCTGCACTCTCCCCCCCTCCCTCCCTCTCAAAAGCTATGACTAAGACCTGGTACCTTTTGGGTGCATCATCATCTGCGCGCCGTTTGTCAACACGGGAAACGATTATCTGATAGTCACGAGAACGTGTTCTCTGGTGGGCGCTTAAACGATCGACCCACCCAATTGTTCCGGTTTGCTTGCTTATCTGTTGAATGTGTTCCGAGGCTTTCCGAATGCGGCCTGATCCTTATCGACGCAAAACGCATCGGAAAGCACTGCAGCACATGAAAGGAAACACATGATTAATAGTGATCGTATTTACGTTTCCCGTTTTTGGTTGTACTTTTCAGCCCAACAAAATGGACAGTCCGTGTGAGTCGGAGAGCTCACTCGATGGGGGAGCAATGCTCCCGCCGAGCCCGGTTTCGCGGGAACAGTTGCAAAAGCGAATCGAAAGTCTCACGCAACAGAACAAGTAAGACATTGTTTTTCCTATCACACCCAGTTATTGCTCATTTTGTGTTTCCCTAACATCGCTGTCGCTAATCTCCATTTGCTTTGTGTTTGCCGTTTTATTGCAGGGTGCTTAAGGTAGAACTAGAAACGTATAAAATTCGCGTTAAAGTCATCCAGGAGGAGAATCGTTCCCTACGTCAAGCGTCAGTTATTATCGTAAGTAAACACCCAACACCACAAGAAAGTAGATTGTGTGGAAGAGATGCCGTGCATCCAGCTCTTGAACAAAATCTGTCACAAACCGGCATTCTCGTGGCTGTGCTGTAATGCATCGATTACAATGTGTTTTCTGTTTCGACCCCCCCCTTTTGCTTATCATGTTTATTATTGATTAATCACGTCATACCCTTTGCAGCAAGCGAAAGCCGAGCAGGAGGAGGAGTACATCTCTAACACGCTGCTCAAGAAAATACAGGCGCTGAAAAAGGAGAAGGAAACGCTCGCCCACCATTACGAGCGCGAGGAAGAATGTCTCACGAACGATCTGTCCCGCAAGCTCGATCAGCTGCGGCAGGAAAAGTGTAAACTAGAGCAAACGCTCGAACAGGAGCAGGAGTGTTTAGTTAACAAGCTGATGCGCAAGATCGAGAAGCTCGAGGCGGAAACGTCTGCCAAGCAGAACCATCTCGAGCAGCTGCGCCGTGAAATGGTCGAGCTGGAGAATACGCTCGAGCAGGAGCAGGAAGCACTGGTGAACAAGCTGTGGAAGCGAATGGATAAGCTCGAGGCGGAGAAACGATCGCTGCAGATCAAGCTCGATCAACCGGTGTCTGATCCAACCAGTCCAAAGTATGTCATTTGTTAAGAATGTATTCCCATAAGATATTAATATGTTCTTTTCTTAATCCTCGATCCCATTACGTGACAGAGAAATTAGCCATCATCGTAACGAAAATGGCAACGACGCTGCCACACAGCTCACGGCGCACATCACCAATCTGCGCTCGGAGGTGGACCAGCTGCGCAGCAATCTGGCCGCAGCGGAGAAGGAAAGCAAGGAAAAGACGCAACAGTTTGCACACGAGGAAAAGTGCATACGGGAGGAAAACAAGCGCTTGCAGCGTAAGCTGCAGCTGGAGGTCGAGCGGCGCGAAGCCCTGTCGCGACATCTGTCCGAATCGGAATCGTCGCTCGAGTTTGAAGACGAACGGCTGTTCAATGAGAATGTGTCGGCGTTGGCCAGCCAACGGCCGATCAGCCCCGGTGGTTTGACGCGCTGCATTGCGTGCGGACAGTTGGTGAGTCGACGGGCTAGCGAGCGGTTTATAAAGCCGGCTATACCAATCGGACTGAACACATCGGCACCGAACGTGCTTTCCTCGCATTCAACCTCCTCCTCCGGTGGTGGTGGTGGTGGCAATCTGTTTCCGCTGCTAGGAGGCGGCAGTACCGGTGGCGTTGGTGGTCCCGGTTCGCTCAACAGTAGCATCGGTTCGTCCAACTCGAACAACACTAGCAGTAATATCTCGTTTACCGGCAATTCGTCCTTCGTGCAACCGGCCAGTCCAATGGATACCTCCATGTGCAAAGATTAAAGTGCCGTGGCAAAAAGCGTCTCTTTGATTGATACGATTAAGACAACCTGAAATAAGCTTGGCTTGTTTTTTTCTTTTCTCTGGCATACGGATACGCAGGAAGGCCGCCGCATTTCGATCGCCAACATACGGTGCGGTGTGCCGTGTCATGCTTTCCTTTAAAATGTTTTTTGCTAAACGATACTTGTAACCATCGATCCGTCATATGTTTTTTTTCGATAATTTGAAGATAAAACAAACAAAACATAAGCTGCCTACACGCATACAACTTTTCCAAAGCGGATAAAGATCATTTAGCGTTAATGCGAGTTCCGATCCAAACCCATCGCGCGCATCCCAGCAACTTATTATTCCTGGAACGCGGCATCGTGCAGCGCCACTGTTGCATAGCTGATTTCTGATCACTTTTGTGTGTTTTTGGTTTCACATTTTGCATCATTTACCACATGCTGTGGAAAGGGATGGACGATTAGGATGGGATGTGAGTTACACTTTCGGATACTATTATCTTTGTTTAGCAACGCGTAAAGCACGAAGTGAAAGCTAGTGTAATTAATTCAAATAATTCATGCAAAAATGTTCCTCGTCGAGTGTGGTTTTATGCGCCCTTTTTTTTTGCTATGTTGACCTGGGAATGGACGGTGTGTGTAACATTCGGCGTAGCGTACCGTAGGCTAAACAGGATAAAAGCACAGGAATTACTTATTAGAAGAAAAAACGGGGAAAACTACACAACCGTTGGGCGCTGTTTTGACTGCCGGTTGACTAATTTCGACGTGATAGTAGTGCATCTGTGGAGCGCATTGTTTTTTAAGCGAAACACGTTCGTTCTGTTACTGTTAGTTGTCTTAAAGTGTGCGCGTGTGAACGTTTTCTATCTTTATTCTGGTGTGTTTGCGGGGGCATGCTGGGTCGGGCTAAATTAAAGCAAACGGGATTAGGGATATGATGATGATGCAAACGTTAACGAATTTGAAATGTAATGTGTGTTGAAACCGGTACCGTTATCAATGGACAACCACTAGCTAGGACACTGACACGCGTAAAGTACTTATAGTAGAACGAGCCAGAGACGATGACAACCACACAGACACACGTGTCGTCACAGGAAGAGATGGAAACAGTTTCGAATTTGTTGTTTTGTTTTGCGCTTTCGTTTTCATTGCACACATAATTGTATACTTTAAATCAGACAAAAAATTGTTTTTTTTTCTTTTCTTTGGAACGTTTCATACAAGCATCAAGAATAAGAAACAGAATTAGAGCAAGTATAACCCGAGTGTACGCAGGAGAGTGTGGATGGTAGTCGTTGAATCAACACTATAAAATAGAACCCATTTGACAAATTATTTATGTCTCTCTTGTTCACCCCCTGTATTCCCGATATCGATAACTTACTAAAACAATAGCACGAATGAAGAGACAAAACACACTGCAAAACCAACGAATATAATAGGTGCATGTAAGAGACACTGGAAACAACACTTCATTATAGATGTTGTGCACGACACACGGGTGCACAATCAAGAAGATATAAGCCGGATCAACGCGTAGAACACAATGCAGACAGGGCTGGTAGCTATAGAACACAGAATCCGATGGATCGATTCCAATGAATGGGACTACATTTCAAAAATCCATCCCAAACAAACACACACACACCTTTCTTCACTCACATCAAATGTTGTTGCAGCGCTGTGTTACGTTTAGTGTTGTGTAGTATAGATAACCGAAACTGCAAGCGAAATTGCGGTACAAGAAAAAGGTGAAACATGATGAATGATGAGGATAATGCTGTCTCACAAGTCTGTGACTGTGTCAAGGGCATAGCACACAAACATGAAAAACTAACTAATTAATTGTGTAGGAAGAACTATTAAAACTGTAAAATGAGATGCGGAAAAATTAATGAAGGTGGGAGGGGACAGGTTTACATGCAAAAGTTCTATTACGGAAATAATCTAGAATAACATACAAACCCTATTTACAACTATCTATGAACGCTGAACCTGTTTAGCTAACTAACACACACGCACACATTGAACACAAGGATAACGGAAGCGCAGCAAAAGTGTCGTGTGTTCTCTGTGCTTTTTTTGTTATAATATTTTTTCTTCCCATTTTGTGCGATTTTTCTTTTGTGAAATTTAATTTTTATCTCTTACGCTTACCAAAACCGACAGTAATCCCTGTGGCATTATTATCGTCCCGGACTGATCGTTGTCGTTTGCCTCACCAAATCAGTTTCTATTGCCTTATTAACTGTAATCGTTTGTTTTGCGCCGGGCTGTAGGGCAAATGGAGTAAGGATAATCGACAACTAGCTGTACCACACGTGGGCGGCATTCACTAGTAGTTCCCAGGTGTGTATGATCACACCGGAGAAGATCACCTTCACATAAGTAAAGGGGGGGGGGGGGGGGGGGGGAGAAAGCGAGAGCGTACACTGTGTTCGGCATTATTTTGGCCATAAATGTGATTCTTGTATGGAAAACAAAATTAAAATTAACGTTAAAATTATGTGCACTAGTAGTGTGAATGGGGGAAAACAAGTAAAGCGTACACACCAACAGGCGGCAGGAAGGGCGGCTGCCTTGAAGCTACCCCTGCCGGAATGGAATGGAAGGATTGAACAGGTTTGATTTCGCAAAAAGAAAAATACACACCCACACGCAACACACAAAATTCTTTACGAGCAAAAGCATAGCAGGGATCAGGCCCAATGGAAGAATTTCTACAATATATTAAGGTAACAGCTTACTGTGTAACCATTCTTATCTTTATTATTATCATTATCATTATTATATTACGACATGTATTGACATATTATTTTCAAAAATGCAAAACGAATGAAAAATAAAAATAATGGTAAATAATTTGTTTTGAGTGATTATCATGATCAACTATCAAATGTCGGGTGAAGGTGGATGGAAACCTCACAAACTTCGGAGAATATCTTCTTCAAGTCCATCCGGATGCTGGGATACACTGATGGCATAGATTGGCTTAGTATTGGGTCAAAAGTATGCACAACAAGATAGATGTTGAGATAACTGTGTAGTATAAAGTCTTATTATGCCATCCACATGGTTAGAAGAGAAGGAGAGCAGGTTGGAATAATTGACTATCGAACAAAGGCGCTCGATCATGAGGTCTGCTGCCGAAATCCACGAAAACGGTCATGTTTTAGCACCGTCGGATGCCAATATCCCGAAAATATCGTGTAGTTCGGGTCTCAAAAGGTATCCATCGGATAGAATCTCTCTCTCTCTCTTTCTCTAAACAAAAATTCTGTATTCATAATCACAGATCCTGCGATCCTGGAGCATTCAGTACAGATTAAACAGTAAATATTACTCTAGAGAACCAATTCAGTGAAACAAGCAATCATTGTTTCTTAACGTACTATAATTAAGCTTAAAAGATCCTTACCATTCAGCAGATTAACAGCTGTTTAAAACCTCCAACGGCCAAAATGAGCTTCCAAGCGTTTGAAGCGCTTTTGCAACTTGGGGAAAAAGCGTTCAAGTACTGAAACGCTCTCTATATCCAAGCTGACAGTAGAGGAAAAGAAAAACAACAAACAAACACGCACATTCTCTCTTCCACAAGCTGCGATTGTGGAACACAGCGAAACAGTCGCAGCGGAATCACAGCAAAATTGAAGCAGCATTAATTCAGTCCAGCTCGATTGAAGCGGTTGCGTTGTACGGTTTGCTGCGCATTTCCGGCTCAATTCGAACGCAGTTCGTTTGCTGGCGGAACAGTTCAATCATTTCGCCAACACGGTATTTACGTAGTTCACGTGTGCGTGTGTTGTTTTACCGTAGCTGAAAATACTCGTCAACGAAATTATCCCAAAAAAGGGTGCCCTTCAGTTGGTGAAACGAGTAGGAGAAAGAGAGAAAGTGAAGTGTTTTTTTTTATTTATCGAACGAAAAATAACAAAAAATCTGCAGATATAACGTGCTTCCCAACTGCGGACATACGTAGCAAGGTGGTGGTTGCGTGTGCTTTTTTGGATGCTGCGCGCCACTGATGGTAATGCGGGTGTGTGTTTTGGCTAGTTTCGCACTGTCAACAATGAGTCGGTTCTACTGCTGTTTTAGTGTATCGTGATTTAGTCGATTCAGTTTTTTTAGTCTCTGACCAAAAAATCTGCCACCAGTGTCAACGCGTTACGTGAATTAGCAGTGTGTGTGTGCCGAAAGGGTGAAAAAGTGAAATTAACCTACTTCCTCGCGAAGGCGTGTGCGTGCATGCATGTGACATATGTGGTTCGATGTCATCACAAAAGTATGCATACGATATTGGGCATCTGTTGAAGAATCTTAATGCGACCACGTACATACAACCTTCGACCACCGACAGCAACGGCAGCAGCAGCAGCAGAATCACCAGCCCGACCATGCCCGATCAACACAATGCGCTCAGTGTGCTGAGCTGGACCTGTGAGCATGTAAGCGAATGGGCCCGGAAGGAAGGTCTATCGCGACGCATCATCGAGTGGATAGCACGGGAAGATGTCGATGGCCGTTGTTTGCTGGCGATTACCGAGCAAGATGTACACGATCTACCGCAACACTGTGCCACGCAGCTCCGGTTCGGTGATATTAAACGGTTCTGGTTTGCTACTCGGTTGCTTCAGCGGCAGCACCTCGCTACAACCGGTCCGCTTGGGCTGGCCGGTCTTTGGGCACCGGAATACGGTATGAATGGTAGCGATATGTCGTCTGCTGGCCATCATCCGATGCATCCACACCACCACCAGCAGCATCATCCGGCAGGTTCGCATGGTGGCATCGGGTCGCCACATCATCCATCCGGTCTGCAACACCACCATCAGCACCATCAGCATCCTCACCACGCGTCACTACTGTCCAGCATGGGCACAAGTTACGGTTCGGTCGGGTACAGCTACAGCGACCTGGAGCGCATCTCACCACCCATGTCCATCGACGGATGTGCCACGTGTATTCAGCCGGAATTTTTCAAAACGATGATAAGTTTAGGTAAGTGGGCAAGGAAGTCCGGGGTCCGTGGTTACGGTTGGTCGACGAGCTGCATTAAATCCAATTGAAACACCCTTTCGCCCGGGTCAGTATGCGTGCAATTTTCCCTGTTTCCCGTAAGAAAGAACATACGAGAACGAGTACTTAATTGAAGGTGCAATGCTTCCCCGGACTCCTTCTTGTACACTGTACTGTAAGCCGTGCTTTTAATGGGAAAGAAATATCTTTCGATCGAAAGCACTCGGTGCATGGGTGTGTGTGAGTCACGAACGACACCAACCCGCCCTCCCTTCATGATCCGTAGGTTCGAAACTATTTGTCGGACAAATGAAAGGCCTCCGCTAATTCAATTTCCTCTCGGTAGCGCAAATTGAGTGACACTGCTGCGCGTTCAAACGATTCTACTTTTATTCGATTCCATGTGGAATGCCCACCCTGCTAAGGGCTAAAAATGCATCCGTAGCCTAGCGCCTATTTCTGGACCTAAAATTTGGGAAGAGAAGCATGGCCACAGTTGAAGCGTTCAAGGTCTAAACACGAGTTTAGGTGCATGTCCGCCCGTTCCGGAAATGAGAGCCATATTTCATGCTGTACAAAGAAGAACACGGAACAGAAGGGAAACAGTGTTGATGAAAAATGATAAGAATAGATGTACAGTGGCTCAAGCACGATTCTGGACAGCTTAAAATTGATCAAGTGTACAATTTAATTGTCAATTTTAGGGAATTAAGAACGAAAAATGGACCAAAAACAATTAAAAATCGATTGCTTAGTGGCAAAAGTGCCAACGAAAATTCTTAATGCCTATTCAGTTTCAAACTGTCCGGGTTTTCGTTTCCTTCACTGTGTAGCTACCGTACCGTAGAGAGGGGCCTGTCTGTTGTGCTGGCATGAGTCAGTGCTGATGATATTTAGGTAATTTCTTATCTACTCCCCCCTCCAAAACATCACTCCACAGCCGTCTGGTTTCGGATTATCTGCCGCTACGCTGCTCTCTACCTGTGCCACAGAACCTGAAATAAGGTTAAGTTTTCCGATCGAAATCCGCTAACCTTCCGGTACGAATGTTTTAAAAACGGCAAAGCATGCTTACGGGTGGTGTTATTATTTGATCGAAATAAAATCGATGCAGGCCCACACTGGGCAAGCGGGCGATAATCGCTGTGGTTTGGTATCGAAGGCAACAAACGCTGCGGTGGTTGCTGAGCTGTGCGTTTTATTTTTATTTCGTTGAGTTTTGTATTGCACAACACACGCACGGGGTAACAACAGCAATGGAAAATTATACTGATACGCAAAAATCGATACAAAATGCACATTTTATTGCTTGTATGTGCATATTAAACGCGCGAGCAATGAACCGCGCGACGCGCCATAGTTGTTAAGCGACAGTTTATAATAATTAATTGCGTTCTTTTTATGGCATTTTCATTATCTAAACCGCACATGATCACATTATGCTTGCGAAAGGAGGACAAATTGAACAAATCATGCAGTTTGCAAACTTCGTTTAGTCATCATTATCACAAATTGTTGTTGTGGCTTGTTTTAAGGGGTATTTTAAAAATAAAGCGCTTATCCCTCATTTCTGATTAATTGTGCAATTACTGCGAAACGCTTGCGTCAATTTTGTGATGTTTTTTCTTTCAGAGCGAAAACTGATTGTGTGCTGCAAGGGAGTTTCTAATTACGGCAGGAGGGATTACTTGCGTTTAAGTCAATTGGATTAACCACGGTTCAAGATAGCTATAGGGAAGGAAAGCAATTAGCTCGTGTCCTGTACACGGTTGACGCATGTAGAACCTTGCCCGGCCAAGAGAATAGATAATTAATGATCTTTTCTCCCCCCAAAAAAAGATGCACTTTTCGCTTTGGCGTCAATTTGCGATCGAAACAAAAAAAACCCCCCCTGCAAGACAAAAGATTCCTAAACATCTGGATCGGCATTGGCTGAGGCCCGAACGAGCTTCATTATTAATTTGGCTCACGTTTGCGGCGACGACCACCATGGTTCCGACCATCATCGGCTAATCATTTGCAACCAAACCAAAAAAAAACCTCCGATTGGCATTACCAAGTTTGCCACAAATCGGACGGGGCTCGATCGTGCCGACCTTAATTCAATGTTCAAAGACGTTCGTGCCATTGCGGACGCCGTCGGGGACTGGGTGAGGAAGATACTTTTATTTACTTTCCGATACTACCACTCAGCAGCTGCTCCACCCTCCGGCCTAGTAATCCGGGTTTGTATTTTGTCCTCACCTTTTTTTATGCTTTGTTGTTGCGTCGCTTTGTGGTATAGAGCGATTGAGGTCCCTTTACGCTATTGACGCCAAAGTTAATCAATGTTTATCAGCAGCAACAGATTGTTTGAAAGGCGAACGTTAAGATTGCGAGTCCACAGTCTCTGCCATTTGGACGGGTGCACGATTGTTTACATCTCTAGGCCCACCAACACCAGCACCGGCCGCCATTCCTTCCGCTTCGAATTTGTTGTAAACAAATGCCATTTACGCTTGATGGTCGCCTGCCAATGAATGTCGCTTATGGCGCATTACAGCACACACATGTACATTCGATTCACGCGCTTCATGTGTAAACGAAGATCCATCGTCGGTTGCGAATACGTCTGCGCTCAAGTTTCTATTACTCAACTTTTAAGGAAATTCCCTCGCCGTCCTCCGATCACTCAAACACTTGCCTGGGTGCTGGGAGATTATGTTCCAAAGTTCATCGCGAGCATAGAATCCGGAACAAAACACGCTTTGTGCGAGTGCGGGACTTCGAGATGATGCCGTACGTTTCACACTGTTGCCGGCTGTGATGAGTATGAGTAATTCCCTGTTCTTGGCGGCGATAAGATAAGATGTGTGGCGTTTGTTTCGTTGCTCTTTGCGTTGAAGGAAATCCATCGACCAACCGGGGGTTCATCGATGTCGGCTGCAACACACCTGTGCGTGTCGTGTTCGGGCAATTACATTCCTGGCTACACCCTGGTCATGGTCTTACATGTTTTTTTTGTTTTTATCTCGTTGAAACAGTTGGTGTGGATTAGGGAGCTCTTTGTTAGGGACGCTGTTCCGTAGAAGGGGTGATAAGGTTTGGGCTTAAGGGCGATGCTTTGTCTGGCATGTGTACAGCCCTGCTGGATCTTGCAGGCATAGATAGATTGCAGTGTTAAGCTATGCCTTAAAGCAGCGTGAGAGAAAAGATTGAACATGATGATAACTTGCCTTAAGACAGGTACGTTTTCTTACCGACGTTCCGGAAAGGTCTCTGGCAGATTCCTCTCGGCCTTCGAAAGGAGATATCTCTACCAGAAAGAAGTAAAAGTTATCGGATAACTCTAAGTCCCTACAAATAAAATCAAAACATCTTCAAAACAGCTAGAATCTATCGAAAATTAAGACGGAACGGAACAGAGAAACGGCTGATAAGGATGGATAAGAATTTGAAACAAAGGAAAGTTTTAGACGAACGGAAAAATTGACAAGAATTAAGCGAAAAGAGTGATCCAAACTATGGTACATGGAAGCACGAAGAGTTCCTTCAAATGTTAGCAAGAGTTCCTTTTGGTTGTAATGTTATTCTTGCTATGACAACAATAGTCCTATGTTTAGTAATTCAGTGGTAGCTAATACATAAGCTTCGTGTGTCATTCTGCAAAGCTCCATACCTCTTATTGTTCCTTAAAGGTTAAAGCAGTGTCTGGAACATACCAGCAAACGTAAACCATGTCAATTGTTCCAAGAAAAAGCGTATTGTTAACATATTATAAACCTCCATCATTTCGCGGCTTTTTTTTCGAGCCTATGTCCATCCGTCGTATCATACCGAGACTCATAAAAAGCCTTCTTCTTGCCCTGTGCTGTGTTCGTAAACCATTGCATAAGCCTCGGATGAGGTGATGAGGTTTTGAATAATATTCGTTGTGTAAAACACGAAACTCGGAATTGAAATTTCCTTCCACGTATGATGGACAAGCGTAGAGAAGTGGCGACGAGACCGAAAACGGAAAAAAAAAAACAAATCTGCACGCTTGCGGTGTGATTCAACTGCCGGCCGGAATAATAGCACCGCATCTTACTACAATCTTTTACCCACTTTCACCGCTCGGGTTATGGCCCACTTTTGTCCACCCTTGTGCTAATGCTGTGTGTTAATTTGCCTCTGTTTCTCCTCTTCCTGATTGTGTGTGTGTTTTTTTTTTTTGCTCTTCCCGTACAGGTTATGCCTTTCTAGTTACCTGGATCACCGCGTTCGTGATGGTGGTGGTACACGAACGGGTACCGGACATGAAGAAGTACCCACCGTTGCCGGACATCTTCCTCGACAACGTGCCCCACATACCGTGGGCTTTCCACATGTGTGAGGTAACCGGCACGATACTGTTCTGCATCTGGATGTGCGTTCTGGTGGTGCACAAGCATCGGTAAGTGTTTGTAAGGCGCCGGATGACCTTATGTGTGCGGTCTCTTATGCAAACCGAAGTGGCACGGGGTTCTGATTGGTTGAATGCCTTCCACAGGATGGTGTTGTTGCGCCGTTTCTTTGCCTTGGCCGGGACCGTATTTTTGCTGCGCTGTGTTACGATGCTGATTACGTCCTTGAGCGTACCGGGAACGCATCTGGAGTGTACGCCACACGATCATAAATTTGACGACAGCAAGTAAGTGTGATTTTGAGATAGAAACGTTTATAACAATTTAAACATAAACAACGTTTTCGTTTTCGTCCACAGCGTGCGTATAACGGAAATGATCTACCTTCGAATCAGTCGTGCCTACACAATCTGGAGCGGACTGGGCATGTCCATACAGGGCGTCCGCACTTGTGGTGATTACATGTTCAGTGGGCACACGGTCGCCCTGACGCTGCTTAACTTTTTCATCACCGAATGTACGTACCTGGCCACATCACACGTTACCTATTTCACTGTTTCGTTAATCTTTCATTCCTTCCACCCCGAAAATAGATACCCCCCGGAATCTGTACTTCCTGCATACGCTCACCTGGCTGCTGAACATGTTTGGAATATTCTTCATTCTGGCCGCCCACGAACATTACTCCATTGACGTGTTTGTGGCGTTCTACATAACGTCGCGCCTATTTCTGTACTATCACACCCTAGCAAACAACCAGGTGCGTGTTGCGTTGCGTTCTAAAACCTCTAGCTCTGACGCTAACGTGCCTATTTACTGTTCGTTCCAGGCCCTTATGTCACACGATTCCAACCGGACACGCATATGGTTTCCCATGTTTAGCTACTTCGAAAGCTCGGTCGATGGTATCATCCCGAACGAGTACGACACGGTGTACGGTGTGCTGTACAAGGTGGTTGCCTGTGTGCTGTACGTGAAGGACGTATGCATGCTCACCGCACGCCGATTCTGGATCACCAACATTGATGGACCGGCAGGGGTACTGAAGACGAAGGTATTGTTGCAACATCTGCACCAAAAGCAAGCTCAATCTCAGCCGACAGCCGCGCCACAAGCGTCAGCAACGGAGGAAGAAATGGCGTCATCCCCAAACTCGGAAGCAATCGGCGAAGTAGAGCACACCGAGGATGGTAACCAGCAACCGAACGCTCAACCAGTGCTGATTCCGAACAATCTCGAACACAATGCATCCACTGTGCACAATCGCACACCCGAAAGAAAACCGGTCAAGTGTAACAACATCAGTGCGGAGTATGACGTCGCCAGCCTGAAGCGGCGATCGTTTGGCAATATAAACGCTACCCTTCCAAAGAGCGTAAACGATGCGATAAAGTTGAACAATAACAATAACCACAGCAACAACAACAACAACAACAATCATCTTCCTCCCGGCGGACCAAAGGATAACACCAAGAAGGAACACTAGTGTGTGTGTGTGTGTGAGTGTGTGGTTAATAAGTTCACAGCAAGTAAGCAACAATTGTTTTACGAACAAAAAATGGAGGCTTTTACAAATGCAAAGATGATGCTACACGGAGAAAGCTTCCATCGATATATTATAGTACACTATTAATTTAACGCTACTATTAAGCCGGACCGGACAATACCGCGGGGGCCGTCCGGGTGTTCGTTTTTCGGGGGGGTTACTTAGTCTGTAATGTTAACACTCCTTTATACTCTGTTATCTTCTTGTAGTGCGAAGCGTTAGCTATTAGCAGCGCAGAGGCAGAAACGAAATCCCAACGAAAGCGATAGGATTTTCGTACAACGATCAAACGAAACCCTTCGGGTGGTTGTTCTGTTGAAACAGAAACAGAGAAACTTTGTGATATTGTTTTTAAACAAATAGTAATGCTCTCAGCCGTTGCCGTTTTTGTTTTGTTGTTTTCGCGATTGTGTTTTTGTTCGATTCGTTCGTTCGCATTCGTTTTATCCTCATATTATTATAGTTCGTAAACCTCATCCTCTAATGTGTGTCGTTCTATTTATTGTCATTCCTCTTCGCGCAACGAGGCGTGTAGTAAGCAGGGGTTTAGAAATTAGAACCGTTTAACATTAACTTGCGTCCGTATGAGAAGTAAAATGGTAGCTCGAGAAACGAACGAAGGTACGACAGTGTACCGCGTATTACTTTACAAAACACGATAACTTAAAAACTTCCAGCGGAATGTCCAGCGGTAGGAGTATTATGGAGCATATTAAAGGCACGGGAAGTACACCGGTGTAATACTAGTCGTGAAAACAGTCTTACAGTGCGTAAAGTATAGTATATATAGTGCTACTTTTCCTTAACCCCCTTAATCCAATGTAGTAATGATTAAGAGCAACGTCTATTCCGTCTCACCTTTCTTCAGCCACTTCTGCACAACCGATTGAAAGTGTCGTAATGTGATCACAGCACGGTGTGAACAGCTGTCTCTCTAGGCTTTACTAACACCAAATAATGAAAAGAGAAAAAGATGTTCGACTAACACGAAACAAATGCCAACCTTTACTAGAATCGGAGGTAAGAATGTTGCCAAAATTGTAGCAGAAAAAATGTCGACCACTTTCAACCGTTTTTCCTCTCCCCTCGCCCCGTTTACTCATTTACGACTATGCTTCCTCTAGTGGCCGTAATTCTAAACCTTCCATCCCGTTTTTCTAACACAGTAACAAATGAGAGTAACACTATCCAAACACGCACATACACCACAACTCACAGCATGAAAAGCAATAGGAGCTGCTCTAATGGCGCACTTGAATCAGGAATAGGAATAGATTTTATAAATACTCCGTCTTTCTCTGGTCTTTAGGTCTAGGGCGATGGGAAAGGAAACGCATTATGTTTAGCAAGTAGATTTTGCAACGAACGGAACTGTAAAGAGGAGAAATATAAATTTGCTTCTGAAACTTCTGATTGAAAATGGTAGACTTATGAAGCATGCGAACGAGACACATTCATCCGAATCACCTATCAAAGGTAAGTTTATTACTTGTGTTGTTCTGTACAATGATAAGACCTATAAATTACAAACAAAGGAGATTTTTATCGTTTTAACTTATCGTCTATGATTCCTCATCACTGCTCTGATTATTCCTGCAATGGCTGAGCCTTTTGTTATGTACTAAAAACATATGCTTCGTTAAGCTACTCTTGTGTAGGTACTGTTTTTTGCAACGAGCGCAGAGAAACTTTCTCATATCTTCCGTATCATTCCAATCGGTTGCCCAATCGTTCTCGACATGTTCTAAAATCTCCACATTCCAATCGTTTGATGTTGCTGATGCCGGTTCTAAATGCGTTTCCTCCCCCCAATCATCATTCCAGTCTGTTACTGTATCTAGTACCTCCACGTTCCAGTCATCTTTCATCATAACTTTGTTTTCATTTCCTGTTGCTTGATCGCCCTTCTCAGATTCGTCACTCTCCGTATCGTTCCAATCTCCTGTTGCTTGATCGCCCTTCTCAGATTCGTCACTCTCCGTATCGTTCCAATCGCCATTGCGCTTTAACACGTTAACACTCCACTCACCTCCAGAACTCTCATCAGCAACTTCAACATATTCCGACCAACTGGCTCCATGCAACGGAACGCTATCTGTTACCAAATCATCGCCCCATCCGTTCCAATCGTCATGCTGACATATTTCTACCTCATCCTCATTCCAATCTACCACCTCAACGAAACGATCTTCATCGCTCGCAATCTCATCCGCTTCAGTGACCCAGTCTGAGCGTTCTGTTTGCTCGTCAAAAATCGTTTCACAATCTGATACTTCCGCTTTGCCCAAAGTAGCTGAACTAACGGACATGTTGTAGGCGTGGTCGATCATGTGTATCGCTGCTTTCGAATGTCCATCGTTAGTACCATAGCGATCACTCTCCATCAATTCACAGTCTCGTTTTCGATAGAAAGAAACTAAAATAGATTAAAAACAGCACTATTACTGATATGGGCTGGAGAGAGCGATAAAGATTTACGGGTTACCTTCGTTTAAAGCCACAAGGCGTGCATTACATTCATGTTGGGAATGTTAGAATATGCTTTACAGATGAGATGACGAATTGCTCCGGTCAATTAGATCCACTGCAATGCACTGAGAATCGCTAAACCTAAAACACGTGTATTCAAACGATTTATTATTGAAATATAGTGCGGAAACGTGAGGAAACAAAATCCTCGGTTTACTCCAGGCCATGCAGATAGCCTGTTTGGGTCAAAAAATCACTAATACTTACCGATTTCCTTTTAAATTGAATCGTTTTCTTAAAAATACCGGTTTGTTGCGCCAAAAATCTACAGAAATACCGCTATGGCCGTAAGTATTTCGCGTAGCACGGTTTGTTTGTTTACATTTTGAACACTGACCAGCTGTCTTGCATTGCCACAGGGTGGTTCCGGATTGACGTTTGCCGCTGATTTGATGATCGTTTGAAATCGGCTGGAGATTCCATTTCTATCATTGATGCTTATTTGATAGAATATATGTATAATTTATTTAAAATGTGTTAAAAATATATGCAGTACATTTTATTATCAAAATAAAATGATCAAAATAACGCACGGACAGCTCAGCACCAGCTAGTATAAACCCACCTGCAACTGAAAATGTCAAGTCAATCGCAGATGCAACCAAAAAGAACAGAAGAACGAGAAGATCTGTTCGGTTTGTTTTTGGTTTCGTTTGGTTCACTTTCGTTTTGTATATTAGCGAACGTTTTGCATTATTTAGGCGTACGGAGTGCATTAACGAAGTGCACAATATCGCCACTAGTGACCGAAGATACTACTGGCCAAGGAGTAAGGTCCAGCTTATCGTCTGCAACAAGTGATTTTGGTAGCCAACGATGATGATGATGATGATGGCGGAACGTCGTCGTACATCGGGCTGAACAGCGTGTGAAGAAAGTTTCTAGATTTGTTAATCTAATTACGGAATTAGCCGTGTGCGATCGAAATTCTGTACGTTCGATAGTAAAGGCGTTTACGATTTATCAAAGTGTGAACCAAAAATTGAAAATGTGCGTATTAGCGGCACCGTAAAAGAGCCTCCCGTTCGTATGCTCCAACGCAAATGTAACGCCATGCGATGGGTCAGTGTGGTGGTGCGGTAGTGGCGCGGAGACGAATCATATGACTGGCGTGCGGTCAGCACTACGTAAGCAAGCAAACAGCGAAGCCAGGGATTGTTATTGTTTGTCATACACTCCACCACCCTCCAAATAATTCAACCCCACCGTGTTGTGTCTTCTTTCTCTCTTTCTGTGAAGCATAAGAAAGCTGTTCCTGTTGATCGCCCGGTAATCATGGAAGCAACTCGAAACGATTACGCCGGTATGCCATTATTATCGAACACACCGATGGGCTGAGTGTGTGCGGTTGTGTGTGGATAGGAATTTTTGAATGAATTTGGCGCCCTCCTTCCCGCCCGTGGCGCTCTTTGACCGGATCCAATCAGCATCCAATCTGTTGTCGTCGTTGTCGTCGTCGCCTGTCGTCCTACCGATAAGCGAACCCGATGTGAAAATGTGAACCAATCGTCGCAAGCTCAGCGGCCGGCCAAAAACACACACAATCTCTACGCACTCGGTGGACGCAGTAGATTAAATCCGACAACCACTACTAATTGGCACAACAGTATCCGTTTCGAAGGTGCGGTGGATGAGATGGCGAAGTAGTACGCGTACCGCGAAATACGGTACCACTACCTCGTGACGTGCAGTCCTGGCGGATCGGTCCTGCGCGTGCGCCTGCACTAAACCGAACATAGAGTAGACAGAGAGAACGAGAGGGTATGTGTCAGGAGGTGGTGGTGGTCCTGCACACAGTGGCTTAACTCTGCAGCGCAAAACAACACTGGGCGATGGCCCCCGTGTATGTTCCTGCCAGTTGCGTATGATCGACCAACCCCGACGGACAGTTTTGCGCGCGCGTGTGTTAAAAAACGGACATTGGTGGCTTGTAAACCGTTTGCCAAAGTGAAGCAGCGTCATGCAGCGCAGTGCAATCGACGTCAGCGCGCACAATTTGTTGGGTAATGTGAGACGCTAGTAAGAAAGGATCACAGTCCATGGTAAAGGAGTCGTGCGTACGTGCCAGTAAGCCGGAAGTTCAAAGGTGTCAGTTATCGCAAACAAATAGTATTGTATGATGGCAGATTATCCGCTGGTTGTGATTGGACCCGTACCACACGGGCAACAGCAGCACTGCAACTGCAAGTGTTACAGTGAGCTAACGAAATAAGCGAAGATGTGAAACCGAGCCTTATTAACAAGGAAACCAAAATGTGCAAATTTGTGCTGTGCTGTGCCACGCTGAGTGCATCCTAGAAGTGCGCCTAGAATCGACCGGTACCGGTTGTGAACTTTGAAGCAATTTACATGCAATAGTTGTCGTCGTACGCGCGGTGGAAACTGAACAAGCGAAGAGAAGAAAGATTGCAGACGAAGCGCGCTGTACTGCACCGCGATTCGGTGTCGCTGCAATCGAATCGAGCCAGTCGAGCTTTTTTGGACTATAAATATATGATGGCCCTGTTCAACAAGCTGCTATTCAACAAGAAAAGAAATACTAGCTCATCGTCACAGAAAACAAGCCCCGGGTAAGTAGAGCACACGGGAACTACTTCCTTGCTAAATTGCTTAGTTTGATGCATTGGGCTGTGTAGCAGTTCGTCTGACTAATATCGATTGTATCATATGATCTTTAGCAATTTTTACCAGAATCAGAAGAAGTACTACGTCACTTTACTTAGTTAATTGAGATTATCTAGAGGAAGTAGAAATCTAAGTTTTAAGCTCATTCGAGTAAATTCGTTTCATTCACAAAGACGTGATCCTTGCAAGGTATTTAAGGACCTGCTGGCTAGTTTCAAACTTGTTGTGTTAGGCAGAATATTTTGTTTTCAACCTATCATCGTATGACTTCTCAATTAGTTGCTAATAAATAGCTCAAAAATTCATCCAAGACCAAGGTTCGTCTTCGTCTAATATTTGGTCCTTCAATTCAGTGGGAAGACTTGCTTGAAAAACTGAGTAGATTCCCATAGAATGCGTGGACAATGTCTTAAACGAATGTATGAAGTGCAATATATAGTGGAGCATAAAGGCAGTATAGATTAGTAGGTAAAACAGGCCCAACTCCTGGGTTTGGAACTACATTCGGACGTTTTAGTATCTGGAACAACAGGGTCTCTAAGTAGAACAGGGCCCTAATAGTTCTTGTAATAGTTGAGACTTCCTGGACAAGTCCTGTTGGTCTGCATCCCTATTATCTTGCAATGTTCATTGATCAGGAGATCCTAGGCGCAATTGTCCGTAGGTCCTTCGGGAGAAACAGTGGTCGAAATGTTTTCCAGTGTAGGATCCATCGTTTTCCTTCAAATTTAAATGAAAAAAATGGGGATTTTCCCACCTCGGTAGACCTGATGATAAGTTCTTTGTTTCTTTTATCACATGATATCATATCAAATCAATCCCCAATGTGACACACACTCGTGTGATGTAAGCGTTAAGGGGGAGTGCGTAATACTCCCAATTAAAATTGCGTAAAGTGACGCACGAACTGGACGGACGCATCGTTATGCTGCGCTCCACAGGAACCATTCGTTGTTCCGATTGCACAAATGAGGCAATACATCGGGGGGTACTGTTTTATCGTAAACTACTTACTCTAATTACTACAAACTCTGATTTTCGCTGGATTGATGTACTGCCCGCCGGCAAATCGTTCTGCTCGGCGTTATTTATCTCTTTGTCACACGCTTCCGCGCGTTTT
This sequence comes from Anopheles maculatus, assembly GCA_002091835.1. Taxonomy (NCBI): domain Eukaryota; kingdom Metazoa; phylum Arthropoda; class Insecta; order Diptera; family Culicidae; genus Anopheles; species Anopheles maculatus. The sequence continues at coordinate 113,887 of KZ062228.1, forward strand.
TTTGCTGATTTTTGCTTCCGCTGACTGTTGTCTCCTTGTTTGGCCCCACCACCGCACTTAAGTAAGTTGAGTGTGCTGCCCACCGCACAAAAAGCAGGGGGTGTGTTGACGGCGATGAGAGCGTGTTGATGACGATGCGCGAGTCACGAGAATCGGCTCCGTTCTTGTCTGTCATACGCGGTTACAGAGGAGGGGTCTCGTTCACTCGCGCGCGCGCTCCGTCGTCTCCGGTTACGCTTCTGGCTCAGGTGACGGTGTTGTTGTGGTCTTTGGCCGGTGTGTCGGCGTGTGCTTGGGGGCTTCCCTTGCGACAATGATAAAGACGCACCTCTCGAAGGATGGCTAAAGAGTTGTACGCCGCGATGTACTTTGTTCGTTGTGCGGTGTTTAACTACAGCTTTACAATGATGAATCCGATGAGTGTGATCGTTGTACCGAGGAACAGGACATGTACCGATTTATCAGGGTTTATCTTTCCCTGGGGTTTGTAACATGATAAATGCATTTTTATGACTCTTCCGCACTAATGAATCAGTTGAAGTTGAGGATTATAATCAGCAATATGGCGGAAGGTAGACTAACGCACTAAGAAAGTTCATTCCCAGGATCGCCGACATGATTTGCGTTTTTTCGCCTCTATCCCCTACCGTCTTCTGTTCTGTCAGTGTTATTTCATCAAACCGAACGGACTCGAACGGCACAAAATCACGTGCTTTTTTAAGCACCCTCGCTCTCGCGCCAAACCCCACCTCCCTCATCATCTCGACCGGCACATGTTGCGGATGCTGTAGATCAACCGCCGATCGTTTACCACCATCCCCAAGCCGATCACGGCTATCACGATCACCTGCGTGACCAACCCACCGTAAAAAACTTGCCGCCCGTGTTTATTTCCTTGCGCCCCATTTATTTTGGGGCTGGTTCGGTGCTACTTGTCTTTTTTTTGCATTTCTCTCTCTCTTGCTCGTGGTTGGGGTCAGAGCTTCGTGTATTTTGCGATGTTTACTGTCCGTGTCCGCGATATCTTGCTGCTGTTTTTTATTTGCCTTTTAGGTTGTCTCGCTCTATCTATGCGGATATTATTTTTAGAGAAACGAAACCGAAAAGCTCATCTCTACGGTTGGGGGAGACGAGTGAACGGGTAGGGTATGTTTATGTGGCGTCAGCACTACGAGTCACTATCGGGGAATGGGGGGAGTAACGAAAACTGTTCTGTTGGGGAACGATCGTCGGGTAATCTTTGATCAGCAGCCGGTGGACGTGAAGATGAATATCCGCACCGCGGCGGAGTTCATGCGGTCGATTACCTTGTAAAGTGTGGATTCGTAATGCTGCAAACCACGTGCACCGATGTTGTTGTTATATAGAATGCGATCGCCACCCGGTAAGGATGCCCGTTTGACCCGTTCTTACGTTCGTGAGCTACATTCACACCACTTCGGCTTGGTATCGATCGTAGTATCTCGATTGGGTAATCGATTTGCGTCATTAGAAACGATCGTGCACGTTAAGTTGTTGCACTTGCATGAATGAAACCAGTGGCATCACCGAGTGGCCGATCATTGTTTTGCTCCAGCAAGCGACAATTGAAGGTAATACAGTTTATTCTTCATGCACTTCATGTAGTCAATCCATAAATAACGCACACTAGAAAGCAAAGTACAAATTATTGGGTGTGGAAATAACTTTATTTGGCTTTTATGTTTACAAACCCAGACTGTGCGACGCGTTGGGTCATCTGCATATGCGACAGCAGCCTTGAACGCATTAATTCGCCACAAGCAAACGTCGTCTCGCGTCCCCGTCCGCAACGTTACTGCCGGCAGACAACAAAAGTGTGTCGTGACCGGTGTCTTAAGCGTTAGTGTTAATTACTGCTTTCGCTAAACGATCGTCACTCGCTGGTCACAAGACCAGTCGGCTTCTTCTGGTGGTGTATCTGCTGCATCACACGACACGGGCGCGTGGTTTGGTCCGTTTTCGGGGGCGGTGCGCGTGTTTATGTACGTTTGCGTAATGAGGAAGGCCGAAAGGATGAGAAAGTAAAGCTGGGGTGAGATTTTCGAAACAAAAAAATAATAACTCAAACACAGAAGGTAGACACAGACCGAGAACAAAGCGTGTGTCGAAAGGCAACCACATATATTTTGCACCAGCTTAAGCTTCTTCGGTGAGGCATAAAACGCATTCCCTGCGGTGTTTTATTGTGTGCTGACGGGTTAATAAAACTGGCGAAGACAATCGTCATGTGATCGTCCAAGGTCCTTGTGAAAGTATGCCCTCTGCGCTACCCTTGGGCGGTTCTTTGGACGGTGGTTCAATCAGCATTCGAAGAAGCGTGACGTCCGATCGACGGAAAGCAATATTCCGTCAGAAGGATGCATTTCCGGTCGCATGATCAACGTTCGCGGAGGCACGTTGCGGTGAGTTTTAAATAGGAAAGTCGATGCGAATGCTATGAGATGCCCATTCTGCTCATTCATTTGCGTACTCATTCATTAAACACGATGCATTTGGCAGGTTGTCGCTTGACTTGCCTCTCGATCGCTTCATTGTTGCTCGTAGGTTGATGAGGTATCGAATGTTGGGTTTGTTTTTAGCGACGAACGTGCACGTTAAGTTGTTGCACTTGCATGAATGAAACCAGTGGCATCACCGAGTGGCCGATCATTGTTTAGCTCCAGCAAGTGACAATTGAAAGAAAAACTGTTCTTCATTCCATAAATAACGCACACTAGAAAGCAAAGTACAAATGATTGGGTGTGGAAATAACTTTATTTGGCTTTTATGTTTACAAACCCAGACTGTGCGACGCGTTGGGTCATCTGCATATGCGACAGCAGCCTTGAACGCATTAATTCGCCACAAGCAAACGTCGTCTCGCGTCCCCGTCCGCAACGTTACTGCCGGCAGACAACAAAAGTGTGTCGTGACCGGTGTCTTAAGCGTTAGTGTTAATTACTGCTTTCGCTAAACGATCGTCACTCGCTGGTCACAAGACCAGTCGGCTTCTTCTGGTGGTGTATCTGCTGCATCACACGACACGGGCGCGTGGTTTGGTCCGTTTTCGGGGGCGGTGCGCGTGTTTATGTACGTTTGCGTAATGAGGAAGGCCGAAAGGATGAGAAAGTAAAGCTGGGGTGAGATTTTCGAAACAAAAAAATAATAACTCAAACACAGAAGGTAGACACAGACCGAGAACAAAGCGTGTGTCGAAAGGCAACCACATATATTTTGCACCAGCTTAAGCTTCTTCGGTGAGGCATAAAACGCATTCCCTGCGGTGTTTTATTGTGTGCTGACGGGTTAATAAAACTGGCGAAGACAATCGTCATGTGATCGTCCAAGGTCCTTGTGAAAGTATGCCCTCTGCGCTACCCTTGGGCGGTTCTTTGGACGGTGGTTCAATCAGCATTCGAAGAAGCGTGACGTCCGATCGACCGTAAGCAATATTCCGTCAGAAGGATGCATTTCCGGTCGCATGATCAACGTTCGCGGAGGCACGTTGCGGTGAGTTTTAAATAGGAAAGTCGATGCGAATGCTATGAGATGCCCATTCTGCTCATTCATTTGCGTACTCATTCATTAAACACGATGCATTTGGCAGGTTGTCGCTTGACTTGCCTCTCGATCGCTTCATTGTTGCTCGTAGGTTGATGAGGTATCGAATGTTGGTTTGTTTTTAGCGACGAAAATAGTGAATGAATGGCGCTCGTCGACGAATCATGTGGTCGTGTCCGGATGCCCCGACACCGGATGGCGTCATTAATGTGTCTTTTGCTATTTGAAGAATGCAACAAGTTGCATTTAGTAGATTTTGGTATGGAAAACTAATCAAGGGAAAGAAAGAGCACCTTTGAAGTCGTCTAGACCATGAGCGGCCTCGAGGACCTCTACCGCGCCTGATGAGTAAGTATGCTTTCGCTGTGCAAACGTTAACAGAAGGCCTGGCTGGCTAGCGAAAACAGAGCAGTCGCTTCTATCGTCACAAATCCCTATGCAAATAGCGACATTCTTATCAGGGCAACGCACTTTGGCGCGTTTCGACGATGAGTTGGTGGGGACATTATGGGAAGCTATTATCATCTTCCACTCATGTGAGCTAAAATAGTTCCGCTTTTTACTGTTCTCGCCTGGCTCTTTACTTTTTATAGCAACAATAGCGCAAAAAGCCGGACGCTTTACACACCACAAGAATTGAGCTCTGATTTATAACCCCCCCGAGGAGTTAGCTTCAACTCGTCATGAACGTTTAAATGTGACAGAAAGAACAAGCCTGGTCATGTGTGTCTGTCTTGTTGATTTGAATCCGGCTCACTGCGGATGCGGATTTTGGGGTGACAGGTTAGTCCGTCCGGTTATATGGCGGTCTTTTCGCTTCTTCTTTCTTTCCAACTGTCGACTGAGATTGAGCGTTGTTAATAAATTAATGAGCTAAGTGGGTGGCCATAAAGCAGGAGCACAAAGTCATCGTCATTTAGGTGTAATCTTGGCTCAGTGTGTCGGTGTCGTTGTTTTTTACGACAAGGATCTTACATAAAGAACGTTTTATTGATCGTCACACGATAAGCAGTTTGCGTATGTTGGGGGTCACGTGCATTTATTTTTCGGCTAAGTGTTCCATTTTTATTTTATTCTCTTTTTCTTCATACACACATCAGAACGCGTGCTTGGTTCGCATTTTTTTTGTTGTGGTCGGTTGTTTTCGCTATCAAACAGAGTCGTGCTGTCTGCAGAGGAAATCGAAATCTGTCACGCGACGTGTGCTGCACATGTTACGGTCGATGGTGATTACACCACCGATATCGATAAGAGGTTGGGGTGTTCTGCTGTTCCAAAACGTTAATGTCCGTCTCCTGTTAGAAACAACTACCAGCGACAACTTAATCACATTCGATAAACATCGAACCGATCGATCATACCGCACAGCAAACTCGCTCCTAATCGACGGTTGTGTGGAGCCTAAAGGATAATGCAATAATTTATCATCGGTTGACGGCGATGGTGGATTAAAGAAAACGTTTTCAAAACTATTTGTGTCACATGCGTTGGTTCGATCCAATCGTTCGCGTTAATCCTGCTGCGCTCGGCAGTTAGCAAAAAGTCATGTGACTTGATGTGAAGGAATTCCGCGTGACTTTGGAACGCAGAATGTAGATGCAGGGGAGACCGAATGGTAATTTAATCTGCTCGCGCGCGGTTGTGTGTTTTGAGTGTTCGATGGTAGAATGCGCGTGCGCGCCCTCGCGCCTATCGTTTATTTGCACCGATAAGCAGTCTATATTGAGGCAGCGTTCGTTTATGATCGTTTGTTTTTATGGGCACTTTATGGTAGCGAGATAAGTCATTTGTTTAAGTTCATCGTTCGATGCAAAAAAGGAACAAAATTATGCTAAATGTTACATAGAATATGGGTCATCAGACAGCTCTCATTGGCAACCGATAGGCCCCGTTGAATTAAGCAAGACAGATAAGAAGCACATCCATAATCCCCGGGTAATCGTTCAGGTCCATCTGTTGTCTTGTGTCCCCATGGTCGCGTTCTTATCACCATGTGGGGCAGCAGTAGCAATTGAGTGGTGGTGTATTGATCAGATTTTTATGCGAAGCTATAAAACAATCCTATCTTGTTGAAGTGTTTCTGTGTTTTACTCCCCCCTGTATGAACCATGTGAGTGTACTCTAATACCCCACGCGCAATGTCACGTCTTCTCTCTCGCCCTCTTTAGACAGTTCCCGTTCAGTGCAGATCAGGTTCGAATTTTGGTATTCCAGGAGTGTGATATACGTGGTCGCAAGCTGCTCTTTGACTCCAGCACGGTCGAGAAGGTTTCGTCCGATAGTAATAGTGCTGCGGCAACGGCAGCATTTGCCAGCGATCATCATCCAACGTCAGTGCCGCAGGTTCAAAAGTGTGATCACTGCAATGTCGTCTACCGGGTGCGGAAGGTAGATATGCGTAAAGAGCGTAAACTTTCATCTCGCGTACTAACAAGATATCTGTCTCGTTTTTTTCTCAGCAAAATGATCCTCGCAATGAGGTTCTCCTCAAGACGGAAATCAAACAGTTTGAAGAGATGGTGTTCGGATCGGCACCGATCGCGTTTCGTGGAAGCAGTTTTAAGGTGCACTGGTTGAAGGCTCCCAAGACGCTCATGTGCTCGCTCGTGTTCCCCACTCCCGTTAATAGCGGTACGAAGAAGTCCTCCGTATCGACCTATCCGGGTTCGGAACTGTTTATCAACAGTGGTAGCAGTGGCGTTAGCAGTACGAATGGTGTTGGAGGGAACGGTGTCGATTACAATCCCTCCGTGAGCGATCTCAGCTCGATCGGTACGGGATCGTTACATTCGTTCACCGTAACGTCCTCTACTGCCACGCAGCATGATCCTTCGATGTTGCACCGATTGCGTCCAGTATTGCCGGCCGAGTTCTGCAACTTTGATCGTTTCGCTAACCTGCGCCACTCATCGAACTCGGGCGTTGATTCCGGTTACGGTGGGACGGATCCTTGGGGTCTTTCCGGTTCGGGATCGTCGCGTCATCCCGCATCATCATCTCACCGCAGCAGTCTTTCCTCCATCTACAGTGATTTTGATTGCATCCGACGGATGAGTACGGACAACTTTAGTATGGACATTCCACCACCGCCAAACTGTGTCAGTTTGGAGGATTGTCACTCGTACGGTAGCTTCCATCGGCGAGTCTCGAAGAACCTGTCGACATCGTTCGAAAACCGTCACACGATCGCCGACCATGTAGGGCATCTGGATGAGCTGGGCCAGATGATGTCGGGGAATGGTGTGGGTCAGCACACGACAGCCACAAATGCGACGGCTAGCGATGGTTGTGTGGTTTCACGCAATCGGCGCAACAGTGAAACAATGGAGCTGAACCGTCGGAAAGCGTACAGTGGTGAGCTGCTGTCGACGGCAACAAATTATCAGGGAAAGGCACCAAGTAAAAAGCAACGGCTTGGTGTGGCGGTTTGCATTCGATTGAATGATGTGATGCTACAGGACACGGATACGTTCTGTTCCGAGCATATGACGGTGTTTGAATCGATCCTGTGCCGGGTTCGGGTGGCCGTTGAGAAAGCGTACATTCGATGGCGATTATTTCTGCAGGTAAATGGGAATGGGAAGAGCGAGCGAGTGTATTCTTCAAGAAGAGAAACTAACAGAGAGTTATTTTTCTTGTAATTTGGCAGATTATGCTGGGTGCATGGCATTCGACGCAACAATGGCTAAACGATCTCTTTACTGCGCCGCGACTAAGCAACCCCGTATGGTTGACGCTCAGCAGTAGCGCTCTCACTGATCGCAATTTAGCCTCGTTGGCCAGCACGTTTATGAACGATCTCTGCTCATTGCTGTCGCTGGCCGATACAAAAGATACCAATTTGTAAGTCTCAATGTAAGGTTAAGATAGAAAGCAAGCACGATAATAATCCATCCTTGTTTTATTTCAGTTTCATTAGCACCATGATAACCGCCGTCCTAACGCACCATCTCGGATGGGTAGGAACGATAGCTGCCATGACCGCGACGGACGATTCGTCCCCGAACAGCAAGCTAGATCTGATTCGGCGAGAAAAGGTTCGCATGAACGAAATCACGGCCAACCATCCGTACAGTGTGCTTTGGGCGCAGCTCGGCGATCTTTACGGAGCGGTCGGCTATCCGACGAAGCTGTCGAAAACGATCATTTGCGGTAGTTCGCAGCTGACTAACGTGCTGGACAAGATACTGAACGTGCTGTCGTACTTTATACGCTGCTCGGAGATTAAGCGGACCGTTTATGTGGAATCGTTCGACGAAGCGAACGTTCGTACCGCGTTCATATCGCAACAGGCAAACGTTAATGCGGCAGTTTCGTTGCAAGCATCCGAAGCAAGCGAAAATGTTCCTTCGAAAAGCACTAAGCTGGTTGTTGCTGGTGATCGATCGGTCGGTGGGTTGCTTGAACCAGCAGCAGCACAACCACTGCTACGCTCTGCATCATCCGGAATGGTTCGTTCGGCGACAAGAATGAAACATTTAGCATCGTTGGGTGGCGATGGTGAACAGGCGCAGGCGCTGGAAGATGCCGCAAAACATTCAGCTTCTACCGGTGAGATGACCTCGCACCCGAGCAGCGAAGAGGTACAGAAAGCGTTAAAGAAAAACGTAATGAATGACATTCCAAACGTGCTGGTGTACCGCGATTCTCGCTTCGTCCGGCAAGAGCTTCGGATCGGTAACAAAAGCATGGACACGGGACTGGTGATGAATGCACGTGAAAAGCAGTACCTTGAAGCGCGCTACCAAATTGGTAAAGTGGCTCTGCTGCACCAGCCACAGTCGCCGGCCGATGCAGAGCTGGCACAGGAAGCGCTGGTACTGGAAGCGAATGGCCACCGTGGGCTGGACGATGCAGATGATCGTGAATCGGTTCGGCTGTCCTATCTCATAACGGAAAACAGTCTCGGACAGGTGGGTGTATCGGATGCGCCAGAATCGCAGCAACGTTTAATATGGGGCGTAGAGAAAACCAAGGAAGGAATTGCCTTTGAGCAGCTGAAATACATTAGTCTTTTGCGCGGAGACTACAAGGTACAAAAGGACGCAGTAAGTGATAGTGATAGTGAGCTAAAGAATGGAAACAACAATCACAACGAGGTTGTGTTTGTGCTCGGCGAGAACGAGATGCTGAAGGACATTCATCGTAAAGCGGGCGGACAGGAGGATGATGTGCTGAAACCGTTGGGGATGGTACAGCCCTTAAAACACTGCTGCCAGCAAAAGTTTAATAGCTTCGACAAATATCGACAGATTGCGGCAAAGTTTCTTAAAAGCCGCAACCTTCCCGACATTCATTTGCTGGAGCGTGGGAAAGGCGTTTCGTCCGACGAGGAAAGCGGTGTGTCACCGTTTTCGGAATTTTCTTTCGAATTTAACGAGCAGCAGGGTAAGGGCGGACCTTCCGAGTGTGCGGTATGCCATCAAATACCGACCATCTTCTGCCTGCAGACACCGACGAACGCTTCCGAGATGGAGTTTGTAGGGGAATGTTCCGACGCCACTAGCCATCGGCCGTGCTGGAAGGAACGAACTTTGCTGCTGGAACAGATGGCCGGTGAATGTGCGAATGTACCGGAGGTAGCAGCAGCCGCGTCTGGTGGCCATCCATCGGGCCATCCACTGATGCGAGAAAACATTCCGCTTATCGTACTACCGGGCCATACGATGGCAACGTTGGACGAGAACGATGAGCTGCGGGTCAAGCGTCCGGAGAGTATTCTGAAGCTGATCGATATTCCGTTTCCGAAAGGGATGCGAACGGCGGCACCGGGTAGTGATGAGAATAATAATAGTAATGGCACCGGATCCGGAAGCTGTTCCGTTGGCGGTGGCAATAATCATGGCAGTGGCAGTGGTGCTAACGTTGGAGGAGGTGGAAATGCTGGTGGTCGTGACAGTGGTGGCGGCAGCAATCATCATAACCACCATCATCACCACCACCATCATGCGACCGATTCTGGCAACGCTGGTAACGATAAGACTGATAAAGGTTTGCGATGCTTTCGAACCGGTTTCATGCCGTCTCTGTTTAGCCGCATCACCGATCACTACATGCCGGATATGGTGCTGCAGGTCACGACAGCACCACCGAACCAGTGGGAAGCATCGTTGAAGCGCGATCTGCATCTCGCCGCACGGTTCACGCTGTACGAGCAGCAGCTGACGGAGAACAATGCCATCATTGCGAATCTGGACACGCACGAGGTTCGGCTGCTTTCGTCACAGTCGCTTGTGGACGGTGACATTATTGGAATGTCGCAGCTGGTGTCCTCCATGCTGGAGGCTGTCAATGCGATGTGGTCGGCTGGAATCTCCGCTTATCAGGTAGGTTAAGAACGTGGCGCTTTCCGCATTCTATCGTGCCGCATCAGCCGTAGGTACGATGAAACAGAACAGTAATCGGAATGTTTCTTTCCTCCGTTTTCGCAGTGTATGGCGTTTATCGAATCGAAACTACGCGAGCTCTATCTACAGTCGGAAACGATCGCGAGTGTAATGTTGGCGACGGATTTCTGCACCATGAACTCGATCACCACCGCGATGGATATCACTGCCAACGATATGGAGCTGCTGCTGTCCGTTGCATCCGTGCACACGCCCGAAGCCACCAAACGGTACCGCGTACTAATGCGCTAACCTGCGGCAAAAGCTGTGTGTGTTTGAAGAGAGGTTAAAGCAAGAACAAACCACAACAAGAGCTTGAGATTTTGCGTAATTCAAATGTGATATTGGATTAAACGTAGTTAGAAGGGGAAGGAAAAGAAAGAGCTGTGGAGTGAGAAAAGGACGTTAAACGAAACACACACACACACACAAAACACGAACCCATAATTGCAAATGGGAAAGCGGCACGATATTTTCTGCAAATGCTCTCTGTCTCTCTTTTTCGTCGTTGTTGTTGCCGGACCTCCTTATTTAAATTTGTCATATCGTCATAGCGGGTAAGGTAAAGTTTAACCTTAGAGAAGGCAAAACAGTACAAAAGCTGCTTTTGTACTAGGCGGTGTTGTGATTAAAAGCGCCAGTTTAGTAACTGTAGCAGCTGCAGTGCAGAGCAATTAGTTTTTGTTTCCCCATTTTCGTAGTTTGCAAAGGGGACGACAAAATGGCGGACGAGGTTGTGAACCATTGTGTTGTGTAAAGTATAGGAACGGGTAAGCGAATTAGCTGTTTAGCGTGCGTCCTTTTTAGGTTAGATAGATAGGTAGACCGACATTGCAAGCAAGCATTGGGGTAAGACCTCACGATATTTGACGTTAGGAGCGTTAGCAGACGTTTGCCATTGAACGGCCAGTGAAAGGATGAGATATTTATTGACACGCAAATTTGCAATAAAATTGATTGTAAAGGAATCAATGAAACATTTTTCTTACAGCGGTGTGGGGTTTATTAAGAGAAATTGTGTACATAAGTTATGTTACTGAATATGAGTTTAAGTCTAATTCGATAAACAGTCACCCGTTTATAGCTGGATAACTTCCTTCTGAGGCTCCTTATCCATCTCGCTCGTAGAGGGCTGTGGGACGATCGTCTCCGATGGCTTCTGCTTAACTTCGATTATTTCAATGAATGGGCTGTGGAATTAAAAAAAGTTCCATTAGACTCATTGTATAAAGAAAGCGTCTGGTACACTCTTCTACTCACCTCGGCTTTGGAAGATCCTTGTTCGGTTCCACAGGGTCCGGGTTGAACAGCGACCGCAAACCCGAGATCAACTGTGGAAACATTTCCATCTCAACCGGTTCCGGTTCCTGGGAGGTAGTGTACTCGTTCGTCAGCACCACAGGCACGGGCGTTGTCACCGGTTCCGCGTTCAGCGCATTCGTGGCCTTGTACAGCATGTACTTTGCGTACAGTTTCGGTTTCTCCAGTGCTTCGCTTGCCACACGCCACGGATAGCTGACGACATACCGGAGCTGGTCGGCCACATTCGACACAGCGTCCCGCGACACATCCATTGCGTTCTGTGCCGTCCGGTACACTTGATCTTTCGCCTCCTGCAGTGCCTGTTCTTCCCGCTCGACCAGCGATTTCTGTGCTTCGATGGCACGGGTCAGTATGGCGGCACGGGCACCATACTGTGCACCGAGCAACGACACAAGCACCAGCGCTACCAGCAGCAACGAATGGAACCGGAACTGTGATCGGGCTGCCATACTCACGTTCTATGTGCGCCAGGTGGTGAGGTGTGATGGTTGTGCTTCAGTGGTTAGCCTCGAGTGTAATGCGAGCCATTGCCGATGGTCATATTCTTATTTATAGGCACATTACGACGGGGGGTTGAGAAAGTCGGGCCCAGGTAGAACGTCGAAATGGTTGAACCGGAAATCGTGTTTTGTGCACGGGGCTTCCAGTTTCCAGGGTGAAAAGTGAAAACGGAGCGTTTAGACTACTACTGTTCCCGCTACCAAATCAATCACTTCAGCAAAAGGTCAAGAAGCGGCGGCAGCTACAGTGCGGCACGATGATCATGAAAAGTCGAGTTTGTCATTAAGTGGGTAAGCACCAGCTACAATAACGACGTCATCGGTGTGAACGAGTGGCGCACCATGACCGAAGCATCCAGACGGCAGCGGTACTCTACAACCAAATGGAGATGAGCCTCGGAAAGGTGCGAAAAAGCTATCATCAATATGCTGGGATGAGTCGATCTTTGCATAAAATTTATCACCTTATCGTTGGAAACGGTCAGTCGGCTTCCAACTTTCAGTGCTACCGGAGCTACCAGAGAGCTTGTCGGTCCATCGATTCAGTAGTTTAGTGCTTCCAGTGATCGTGCCCGTTAAAGTCCGAAGTGTGTTAGAAACTTAGTAGGCGAATTCTTCGCATCTGCTGCCAACGATGAACGGACCATTGAAAGTGAGTTAAATCCTTCGTTACTACCGAAGAGCGGGTTTTTTGTTTCTTAAACGTTTAATAAACATCAAAATTTGCATACATTTTTTTTTTTTGGGTTGGGACACAAAAATCATATCATTTCCTGATTCTCTTTAGTCTGCCAGGTGTTACGAACGGGTCTCGGTGTGTTTCTCAAACACCTGAAACACGATCAAAATTTTAAATTAAACAAATTTGAATTAAGTTTGCAATTTGTAAGAAAATGAAGGTCACTGCTATTGACACGATCGCAGAACTAGTTCCTGAAGAGTCCCATATGCTCATTCGAGCCGATTCGAGGAATTCGAACCATCGTTTGTCACCGCATCCGGTTAGCGTTCTGTCGATAATTGTTGTAGGGGTTTTACCGGCCATTACTATTGCTTAACCGGACAAAAAGGGTTGTTTGTGTGTGTGCGTGTGTGTTGGTACAATCCGCACTTTGGAGGTCATCGGTACGGTATAACCGACCGTTCGGTATAATTTGCTTTGCACAGCAGGTGGTTTGACATTATTTTATGTTCGAAATTCACCTTTTCTGCTCAAAGTGAAAGTGCATCGTTACCGATGTTATGAAACGCTTTCCTTTGGACACGGTTTTGCATCGGGAGTTGCGGTGTTAGTTTAGAGGACGATTTGAATAGAAATGCAATTTAAAATGGTGCAGAAAGAGCGAGAGAAAGTACGATCGCCTTATGCTTCGATCGGTTGTCTAGTAAAACTAAAGATCTAAATAAAATTTCTAATCCAACTCCCATAGCTAATCGCTCAGTAGTGGCTCCGTTACGCGCCGTTAAAACACAACACGACGGACACGACGGTCACACACACAAAAAGAAAACAAAAGTGTTGCCCAATATTTGCTAAAAGCGTTTCACCTGTTACTGTTGAGCAAATATTTGCACTTCATCTAGGACAGTGGCGATCTGCAACGATCTCGCAACAATCGTCAAATGGCACAAAGACGATCATGCGTATCAGTATAATTGCATTAACACTCGGTTGATGGTTGGCCGGAGGTGAATTTGAATACCCAAAGCGACCTCCAGGGTGGTCTGAAAGAACCTAATGACCTAGTCATTATCAACTGCAAACATTACCATAAACTAATTAGCACTTTGATTTAACAAAGATTTATGTTATATGTCATCTATTAAACAAACCTAATATAACTTTTTTTGTAATGTTTTTAGGTTTGTACACTCGCCATAATTCTACTGGCCGGACAGACTTTTGCTGCCCCGCAAGGTGATCCCAACTCCGAGTACCCGAACGGTGCATTCAACGATCGTGTCCCCAACAACGAGAACAACCAAAAGTTTAAAGAGTATGCCGACTTCCTAACGCGCTTCGACGATTGGGTCACCGGCAAGAAGGTACCGATCCCAGCCGATCCAGCCACTGATGCACTCCATCAAGATTTGCCTCCAGATGCACCAACTTTCGGTCAGGCCCGTGTAGCTCGCAATCCATCCAATGTCGAGGACCACCTAGTACCACATCCCGTGTACAAGCGTGAAGACAAACCGGACGAAACGCTCATCAGCAAGGATAAAGATTTTGGTGAACATATCGAAGATAAGGTGCCGGAAACGACAACCAGCTCCGATCCGAAGTACGGGGATTTTATCAAGGAACTGAAACGCTTTGATCCGTACCTGATTGGCCGTAATGTGACGATCCCACACAATGCGACGGCCGACCAGGTCTGGAATAGTAAGGAGGAACAGAAACATTAGGGTGATCGTAACAGTATTATTTCGGTGCGCGTTTTAAATGTCTGTGTGTGTATGTACATATATTAATTAATATTATCCTCAACTACTAACTGGCCAGAAAAGTGTTTCAAAAAAGTCTATTTATTTAATAAAGCGACATTTTCCATTTTATAAACTATAAATTAACTTGCGTTTTTCTTTTCAATAATTGTGATTAGAGGATGTGACACAGACAGGCGCAACGTCTAACGCTGATCGCATAGCCAGATAGTCGATCTTTTGCTTCCGGGGAAGTGCATCATGCGAGGCTTCGCATCCCACAATGGATGGTTTGTTGGGTTGCACTATGGGAATACTGGATTACAGTTTTAACCTAACACATTTCAATTCAGTTTAGACAATTCTTGATACCGCTTGAACGCTACGTAATCTGTGGCGCTTTTGATTAGTAACTCTTATTGACGTACACTCGCACACTTGCTGCCGCACTGTCTTACTTATAGTGTGTGCAATGATTAACAAACCGTTACCCAATGACCCAACCAAATTCACAGCGCACTGCAGATAACAGTTGACCTCCAACATTCGTTTTACTTTGATTACTTCATCCCCCGGGATCGGGCCGAGTCTTGATTCGCGTACGAAAGTGAGCGTACGAAATATTGCATATGCTACCGAATAATGTTTTGCACGATCGGTCAACTTTTTTATGAATTCATTTGCAAGATCTTGCAAGATGATCGTGTTTAGTGTCCCGTAAGTGTGGCCTGTTGTTGACATATTCAAATGGAAATCGTAAATCAATGATTAGTCTAGCAATTCCGAAAGAATTCCCAATCGGAAGACAAACACCGGGGGTTCTCCCCATTCTCGATGTTGTTGTTATTTTGCTTTGCCAATGCATCGTTTTGGAAAACCAAACACAGCACAGATAATGGCTGTGGTCAGCCAAGCTACCATCAAACCAAACTACAACTAGTGAACGTATGCACGTAGTGATAATTATATAAAAGATGCCCTGAGCGCGTTTGAGCGCAATTGAATCAGTCGAGTGTAGATCTTGCACAGTGAACAACCGTTGCTCCTTCCTGTACGGGCGAATAAAACAACATTTCAACATGACTAAATGGGTAGGTGTTTTTTCTGTCTGTGGTGGAGACCACCAGGGACGATCCGAAGATGATGCTCAGTGAATGTGAACTTTGCAATAAACTCCGTTGCTTTTCCGTATCCGTTTAGGGACCTTTGCTGTTGGCGGTGTTTGTCATTGTGGCGATCGCTTCCGTTCAAGGTGAGTTTTGCTGGAGAGTCTTTGAAGGATAAAGAATCGTTTTAAATTGTTTCTTTTGATTATCTCAATTACAGCTGATCATGGTGGTGAACATCAGGATGGCGATCAACACGGTGATCACAAACAACATGGAGGCTTTCATCGTTCGGAATCTCACACCGGTCACGAACACGGAAAAGGTGGCTGTGGACATCACCGAGGAGGAAAACACGGAGAGGGATTTGGAAGGGATCATCAAGGTCACAACCATGATCATGACCATGCCCATGATCACGACCACAAACACTCCCACGAAGGACCGCACGATGGACACCAGCATTAGCCGGAAAGGATGGAATCTAACACAAATGACAAACGTTCTAATACTAGTTTACCAAGTGTATTCGACTTTATGCGATGATGTCATTTAACAAAAAAAAAGAAGCTTCTAACATGCCAAACGAACAAGGAACTGAAACGCTTTGATCCGTACCTGATTGGCCGTAATGTGACGATCCCACACAATGCGACGGCCGACCAGGTCTGGAATAGTAAGGAGGAACAGAAACATTAGGGTGATCGTAACAGTATTATTTCGGTGCGCGTTTTAAATGTCTGTGTGTGTATGTACATATATTAATTAATATTATCCTCAACTACTAACTGGCCAGAAAAGTGTTTCAAAAAAGTCTATTTATTTAATAAAGCGACATTTTCCATTTTATAAACTATAAATTAACTTGCGTTTTTCTTTTCAATAATTGTGATTAGAGGATGTGACACAGACAGGCGCAACGTCTAACGCTGATCGCATAGCCAGATAGTCGATCTTTTGCTTCCGGAGAAGTGCATCATGCGAGGCTTTGCATCCCACAAAGGATGGTTTGTTCGGTTGCACTATGGGAATACTGGATTGCCGTTTTAACCTAACACATTTCAATTCAGTTTAGACAATTCTTGATACCGCTTGAACGCTACGTAATCTGTGGCGCTTTTGATTAGTAACTCTTATTGACGTACACTCGCACACTTGCTGCCGCAGTGTCTTACTTGTTGTGTGTGTGAAATGATTAACAAACCGTTACCCAATGACCCAACCAAATTCACAGCGCACTGCAGATAACAGTTGACCTCCAACATTCGTTTTACTTTGATTACTTCATCCCCCGGGATCGGGCCGAGTCTTGATTCGC
This sequence comes from Anopheles maculatus, assembly GCA_002091835.1. NCBI lineage: Eukaryota > Metazoa > Arthropoda > Insecta > Diptera > Culicidae > Anopheles > Anopheles maculatus. The sequence continues at coordinate 130,508 of KZ062228.1, forward strand.
GTACGAAAGTGAGCGTACGAAGTATTGCATATGCTACCGAATAATGTTTTGCAGGATCGGTCAACTTTTTTATGAATTCATTTGCAAGCTCTTGCAAGATGATCGTGTTTAGTGTCCCGTAAGTGTGGCCTGTTGTTGACATATTCAAATGGAAATCGTAAATCAATGATTAGTCTAGCAATTCCGAAAGAATTCCCAATCGGAAGACAAACACCGGGGGTTCTCCCCATTCTCGATGTTGTTGTTATTTTGCTTTGCCAATGCATCGTTTTGGAAAACCAAACACAGCACAGATAATGGCTGTGGTCAGCCAAGCTGCCATCAAACTACAACTAGTGAACGTATGCACGTAGTGATAATTATATAAAAGATGCCCTGAGCGCGTTTGAGCGCAATTGAATCAGTCGAGTGTAGATCTTGCACAGTGAACAACCGTTGCTCCTTCCTGTACGGGCGAATAAAACAACATTTCAACATGACTAAATGGGGAGGTGTTTTTTCTGTCTGTGGTGGAGACCACTAGGGACGATCCGAAGATGATGCTCAGTGAATGTGAACTTTGCAATAAACTCCGTTGCTTTTCCGTATCTGTTTAGGGACCTTTGCTGTTGGCGGTGTTTGTCATTGTGGCGATCGCTTCCGTTCAAGGTGAGTTTTGCTGGAGAGTCTTTGAAGGATAAAGAATCGTTTTAAATTGTTTCTTTTGATTATCTCAATTACAGCTGATCATGGTGGTGAACATCAGGATGGCGATCAACACGGTGATCACAAACAACATGGAGGCTTTCATCGTTCGGAATCTCACACCGGTCACGAACACGGAAAAGGTGGCTGTGGACATCACCGAGGAGGAAAACACGGAGAGGGATTTGGAAGGGATCATCAAGGTCACAACCATGATCATGACCATGCCCATGATCACGACCACAAACACTCCCACGAAGGACCGCACGATGGACACCAGCATTAGCCGGAAAGGATGGAATCTAACACAAATGACAAACGTTCTAATACTAGTTTACCAAGTGTATTCGACTTTATGCGATGATGTCATTTAACAAAAAAAAAAAGAAGCTTCTAACATGCCAAACGAACATTATAAGAAGTTGCATGTTTTTTTCTTGTTATACCACTCGAAAGAAAGAACCTACCCGTAACGATGGTTACAAGTAGCCTGAGACTTTTGACAACCACCAACCTGGTAAAAGTCCCAGCCTACTTGTAGTTAGAATGTAGTAAAAGCACTACACCTCACAGGACTTTTCAGTTGATCTTAACTGGTGATACCAGGGATTTTGTGCAATTCTAGAGTCCTCATCCTAGGAGCTTCGCCTACTTAGAGTCTACATTCGTAGAGATATACCTTGTCGTTTAGGAACCTCGTCGTTGAAGTAGCCTTGTCGTCGAGAGGTTTGAAAGGGCTCTAAACATGCTGGTGTCTAAACAAGCCTGATTCTTTACTAAACTAACTAATAAAGACATTCAATCATTGAACTCCGTATGCAATCCCTTCACCACAACAGTTTGAAAACATCTGCGAAGGATGTTAATAATTGTAAGCAACACACCAGAAATCCCTGCTGATAATTGACAGTGTGTACTATTTATGATCATAGAACCAACGTAGTACGTAGTCTTTTTTTGTTGGTCAAAACTTTACAAAAATAAACATGATGAAAAACGACCCATTTGATAAGGACTCTCTCCCCCTGGTTGACGCTGACTCATATACGCATGATCATGCAAGTTTGAAGTACACGTAGCTATCAAACTGTACGATGAGGCAAACAACAACGCAAGATGTGTAATAATTACTGTAAATCCCGTCCATGATTGCATGAGACATTAGTGGCAAAACCGCACATGTTTAACGTATTTGTAAACAAACGGTGCCACTACCATATGCACATACCCGCCATGAAAACAATCTAATCATACTATAGTGGACAATCTTGTTGTCAGTTACTGGCTGGCACACTAAAACTCGCTTGTTCCCCGCGTGCATGTTTAGACAAGAATCTTCGATAAGAATTTCTGCATCTATTTTACTGCTTTTAACCTGCTATATGTATGTGTTTGTTTGTTTTTTTTACTTTCTGCCAACGATTTTTCACTGCTTGCCATCGAACGCAATCATTAAGGTATGTTCGGTGACTGGGTCGTAAGAAATCCCTCCGATGTCTTGTACCACTCATCCATCCCGCTTCTCTTGCATTTGGCAGGCTCTTCTGGCATGTACGATACGATTGCTGTTGATTGCATGTAATCGCAAGCCACTGTTGATGAACTGGTTGATCTTATTCCTTTGTGGCACGAAGGATGTGGCCCAATGCACTAGTAGTGAAGGCGTGCACTGTCCAGCATGAGTCATTGCAGGTCTGCACGTCTCAGGCGAGGCTGAGAACTATAAAAGAACCCTGATTCTTGTCGGGAGGTATTAGTTGCAAATTGAACAAGTCTGTACAATATATCAGTGCAATCCGTATTTCACGTCGTGTAATAAACGAATATGGCAAAGTTTTTGGTACGTGAGCAGAGCAGTTTTGTCCAGTTTTTGAGCGTTGTGTTTGGCGATGAGAAGAGTTGGTGCTTAAATTTGTGCGTGTTTTCTTTTGACTGTATTTGCAGATGACTTCCCTATTACTGGTGTTGGCCACCGTCGTCATGATGGTTAGCGCACAAGGTAATTATAGTGTGTCGACGAGCTTTGAATTGTGCTGGAGAAGAAAAGTTTGAATAATGAATGTGAGCATTTTGGGACGGTTCCGATGGTGGAGTTATTAACCGTATGAGGAATTCTGTTTAGAGTTCCAGTCATGTCAAGCAAACCCGATATGGTAGACAAAACCATTCGAAGATGTAGTGCGAATTAGGAAGAAAATTGTGAGCTAATCGAGTTTCATATGTACAAATTTGTGTTGTCTTCCCCGTTTTCTTCCCCACAGGCTGTACTGGTGGATTTGGTGGTGGCGGTGTAAACCCGCATGGTTTTGGTGGTCACCAGGACGGTGGCCACCAGGGCGGTGGCTTCCCGGGTGGAAATCAGGGCTTTGGCGGTGGACACGGTGAACACGGGGGACACGGTGGACAAGAAGGTGGCCAACACGGTGCAAACCATGGACCGAGTCACGGTCAAGGCTACAAAACTCAGGGCTATTAAGGAAAGCTAAAGCAGAAAATAAATATGATTTGAATGAGTCAATGCTATAGGTTTTGCTATCGGTGTGTTATAAGTAGTTGAAAGAAATAATTTAGTTACGTACCTCTATACATATTTCGCTCAACGTTAAAAGCGTTATAACACGCTCGTTTGATGAAATCTAGTTTAAACTGCTCTACGTACACCTCGCGAGTATCAAAAAATGAATTCTTCTTGGTTAATTTACCTATAGATCATGCCAGATATGTACGGCATATGTCCAGATGGTTAGTCCTTGCTACGAGAGAGCGAGTGAACGCTTCAAATGAGTTTCGACATTCACGTTGATAGCTTCGGTCGCGTCTCGTTCCGGTTCCGCTGTGTGTCTCGTTCCGGTATTTGTGTAACGTCTTTTGTTCCTGCACCTTGTGTGTTATTTATCCTTCCCAATCTCGGTACCACACAACTCGTTGTTTGTTGTTGTTTATACCGCAGGAACAATGGCGCTCCTGTGTTTGGCATACGGACGTTACTGTGGTTGGCGAGACAAAAACTGCACTCTGATTTCGGATACCGTTCTGGTACCTGCAGTGAAGCCCTGGCAAGCCATCGTATTTCTTCAGCGTCGGATGGATGATTCCAGGCACTATCCTCAACACTATCCCCTAACTTAATGGCCATGCAAGAGCGCCAGCCACAAAGATTCTGGCTACATCTCATGGAAAACGATCACCACATCACCACCGGAAGTCGTCGGCTCAACACTGATGACGTCATGGCATTCATTGCTCTCCTAGCACGTGGTGTTGATCGCGCGTCCCGTCGCTCGCGATCTTTCAAAGTACGCATCCCAGAGGCTTGTCGTGCGATCGCTCCCTCGCCTCCGCGCAACACTCATACACTAACAACTACGGATCCTTTCATCGTCAATCAAGTGCATCGTATCGATACGCCTACGATACGTCATCATCAATAATACCACCTCACGCGCTCTTGTCTGGCGCCCTCTGTCCGGCCGTGTAAGCGGCAAAGAGTATTGACTCGCAGCCCGCAACAACAAACTCTCGATCAGTTTTTTCGATCATAACACCACGACATTCATGCACGCAAATGTTTACTACCAGAGCTCGACGATTTCCGACCTGCATTGGCGGAGTCTGATTACGACATTTGTGTTCTGTCCGAAAGCTGGCTATTTGACTTGATATTTTCAACACCTTTCGGTGCGATTGCAATAGCCATAACAATGTACCCGGTCTTGCGGTGGTGGGGTGCTTATCGCATGCTCCTCGAAACTCGCTGCCACAATGCTCACATCACCATGCTCGTCTTTGGAATCGGTATGGGTGCGCATACATCCCACCTCACAGCAGCACATCCTCTTCTGTTGTTGACGCGCTACATGACAGTATTGGCGTTGTTCTGCAGCGTATGACTCCTGATGATACATTAGTTATCTTTGGCGATTTCATCTTGTGGCACAATGAGCATCCGGATTCTAATAACTTTATACCGTCTGGTTTCAGACAGCGCGATACGGCGTTCATCGACGGTGTACACTTCAACAAGCTGCAACAGTTGTAAGCAATATCGAATGCGCATGGTCGTCAATTGCCACTGGTTAACGGCGACACCTACTATCCTGCCATCGAAATGACTATCCCGTGTCTTGTGCTTGTTCGAGTAAAATTCGATCAACGAACATGACTGGAGCTTCCTGGTGACTTGTCCTACGATCAACGAGGCTGTTATGCCAATAATCATCGTGGAAACTCTGGTACTCCTCCTGTGATGACTATGGGCATTCGCTACATATCCTCTCCCCTGGCAATTAATAAGCAGCCACATCATTACGATTTCTCTGGCTCACCACTCCCACGAGACACTCTGGTCAAGGATCGTTATGTGTGGCTCGACGACAAATTGTCGTTTGAGCCACATATTAATTCAGTCCTCGAGCGAGCTAACAAGGTTTTGGATTTCATCATCAGTATGGCGTTTAAGGTCCGTGATCCGCTGTGTCTGAGGGCGTTGTATTGCTGCTGGGTCCGTCTTGTTTTGGGCTATGCCAGCGTCATTTGGTCTCCTGAAGGCGTCACCTTTATGGATATGCATTCGTATACTTTAACACATCGTCAAACATTGCCATGTTTGACCACAGCGTATCCTTTGCTATTTTTCGTTCCCGTGTTCTGTCTACCTCTTCCTAATGTGTCTCGTCTTTCTTACATCACTAGACGCTATTTCTCTATGTAATGACGCTATTGTACCGCCTTTGAGGCAAACAAAATTGAATAATAAATTTAAAAGCCTAACACAATCAGGAAGAGCTATTTCTAACTCATTCTATCAGAGATAAAACTTATACTACGAACAAAACAGCTAACGCCTCTTCCGCTGGTTTCGCTCTGCTTGGGTTAATCATTGGGACAAAGAGTAATAAAAAAAATATCGAAGCAAAAATTACAACAACAAAATTTAATCATTGATAAGCTTTTTTACATCTACTTCACTGCTTTTAACCAGCTGCGCATCTGTGTTTGTGTGTGTGTATTTGTCCGCTGGATTGTTTGTTTGTTTGTTCTGTTGTTTGATTATTTGCTGCGACCGGTTTTTTCGCTGCCTTGCTTGCATGGAACGCAATCATTAAGGTATGTTCGGTGACCGGGTCGTTAGAATCGTTCCATGCCTTGTACCACCCATCCATCCCGCGTCTCTTACACCTGGCAGGCCATTCTGGCATGTACGATGCGAGCGCTGTTGATTGCGTGTAATCGTAAGCCTGTGCCGCTGCTGATGAACTGGTTGATCTTCTTCCTCTGCGGCGCTTCAAGGTCCACGGAAACGAAGGAAGTGATACACAAACACACATCCACACATAACAGACTAACAGTGAAGGCGGGTTCTGCCCAAAATGAAATCATTGCAGGTGTGTGCGTCCCAGACGAGGCTGAGAACTATAAAAGAACTCGGAATCTTCTCGGGAGCTTGTTTGTTCTGTTGTTTGATTATTTGCTGCGACCGGTTTTTTCGCTGCCTTGCTTGCATGGAACGCAATCATTAAGGTATGTTCGGTGACCGGGTCGTTAGAATCGTTCCATGCCTTGTAGCACCCATCCATCCCGCGTCTCTTGCACCTGGCAGGCCATTCTGGCATGTTGTACGATGCGAGCGCTGTTGATTGCGTGTAATCGTAAGCCTGTGCCGCTGCTGATGAACTGGTTGATCTTCTTCCTCTGCGGCGCTTCAAGGTCCACGGAAACGAAGGAAGTGACACACAAACACACATCCACACACAACAGGCTAGCAGCGAAGGCGGGCACTGCCCAAAACGAAATCATTGCAGGTGTGTGCGTCCCAGACGAGGCTGAGAACTATAAAAGAACTCGGAATCTTCTCGGGAGCGATTAGTTGCAAAACAGGACGAGTCTGTACAACATATCAGTGCAATCCGTATTTCGCGTTGTGTCCCGGTCCGGCTTTTTTGTGCATTAGAAACTAAACGAACGATCGTGTAGAAAACGAACATGGCAAAGTTTTTGGTACGTGAGCAGAGCAGTCCGGTCCAGTTTTTGAGTGCTGTGGTTGGGGATGAGAAGAGTTGGTGCTTAAATTTGTGCGTGTTTTCTTTTGACTGTATTTGCAGATGACTTCCCTGTTACTGGTGTTGGCCACCATCGTCATGATGGTTAGCGCACAAGGTAATTATAGTGCTGCGTGCCGAGTGTGTCTGTTTCGCGGGGATTTTGAATGAGGAATTCCGTATGAGGAATTCTGCTTAGGGCTTTTAGAAGATGTAGTCCGAATTAGGAATACAATTGTAACCTGATCGAGCTTAACATGTACAAATTTGTGTTGTCTTCCCCGTTTTCTATCCGCAGGCTATGGTGGTGGACATGGTGGTGGTAGCCACGGTGGTGGCGGACAGCATGGTGGCCAGTTTGGTGGAAACCAGCATGGTGGTGGCGGCGGCGGTGGTCACCAGGGTGGAAAGCAAGGATTTGGCGGTGGACACCAGGGCGGTGGCCACCAGGGTGGCAAGCATGGCTTTGACGGTGGACACGGAGGACACGGTGGACACGGTGGACAAGGCGGTGGGTTCGGACACGGTCAAGGCTCAAACCATGGACAGGGTCATGGTCAAGGTTACAAAACTCATGGCTATTAAGTAAAGCTAAAGTAGGTGTTTAAGGAGAAAATAAATGTGATTTGAATGTGTAAATGTGCCATGTTGGTTTTCCTGTCGGTGTATTAAAAGTAGTTGAAAGAAATGATTTAGTTACGTACCCCAATATACTGCTCGCAGCATCGTTGAAGACTGCGCAATATGTTATAACGCGCTCGTTTGAGGAATTCTAGTTTAAACTGCTCTACGTACCACCCTCGAGTATTACACAATAAAGTTCAAATCTTGATCTAAGTTCCACTTTTTGTTGTTTTCTTGGTTTATTAACCTTATAGGTCGTGTATGGCTTATATACAGATAGTCATTCCTTGTTACGAGAGCGCAAGCGAGCGCTTCGGATGAGATTTGTAATTTTGTCCTCTCTTCATAAAGTTTGATTCCGCTATGAGCGTACCATTTCAGTTGGTTTAATGTAATATAGACATTCCTGGAATAATCCGTGCCCAAAAAGCAAAATTTCAAGATCAACGATCATTTACGAGTAAAGAAAATAACGCAGAAAACGTGTTGCTTCACAGGACATTGTCAATTCTATCCGAACCAGCAGTTATCTGGTTAGAATCTCTTCTAGAACGACCACCCGAAAAGGGGGCACAAGAACATCCGATAAACTTTTGGACGTTGTACCAGCTAATAAAAAAGCAGTTAAACATGCTCGTTACTTGTTGTTAATGGTATCGTTGACGTTGATCGTAAAACAAAAAAACACACAACTCAAGTCTCGCGCGCCATGTACATACGTCATAAAAGCTTGTCTTCCAAACTCGAGCCAAAGTGGCGTTGTGCAGTCGTCACCGCTTATAAGAAACCCGGCACGGAATGAATACAAACAACCATTCGGGTACGTTGTTGATAACGTCTACATTAAGGATTAAATGTTGAGTGAATACATTTGTTTAGCTCTTTCCAAGAGAAAAAGAGTTATTTTCTAAACGCGCTTCCATAATAGAAGCATTTCCAGGACATATCCTCTGCTGATAAGAAGGATATTTTTTGCTCTGGATAAAAAAAACACGTCTTTAAAGCTACCAGGACTGGCTTTCGTTCATCAATTTCTGCTGCATTTCATCAGCGTTTGGTCGGGAAGACAGCATATTGCTGCGCTAGCTAGGTTAGAGTGTATCCATCGCAAGTGCTCGCGACTATTCCCTCCTATCCCTATCGCTTTCGCTTATTAGGCTTTGATTACCTGATGGAATTCCATTGATGCTCCTTCCATGCTCTCCTCTCTCTCTCTCTCTCTCTGTACGTATCTTCCCGTCACCTGTGTGTGAGGCCTTCTCTCCATATTCCGACCAGCATTACGAGTTACGGTCAGAATGATCCCCTCCTTAGAGTACAACTAGCATTTAACAACTCTCAGAATTTGTTTGACTATCATATCACTTCGACACTTTTTAGCTGCATTTTTTATGCATTGTGGAACGCAACCAATGGAGGTATGTTCAAAAGTCCAAATAAAAAGAATCCCCGAAGAGCTAGCAGCCTCCCATATCTGGTGTTAGATCTTTTCTGAAGTCACTTTCACTTGTCTGGAGAACCCTGGGGTATGTACACGATGCGAGTGTTCCTAATTGTACGTAATCGCATACCGTCTGTACCGTCGATGATGAACTGCTTGATCTCGATTACTCGGAATTGATAGAATTGGTACGCAAAAAGACGGCACAGAAAACGTACTGCCTAAAATTAAACCACCGAAGGTTTGTCCGTTCCGGATGCTGGCAACTATAAAAGAACCCTAACTCATCCCCGGCAGCAGTAAGTAGCTGGAACTGGACGAGTTTGTACAAACTTTCAGTTGGTATCAATTTGGCTGTAAATCGTGCCGTGTCCGTCGCATTCTGCTGCATTAGAAACTGAACGTACGATCATTGTAGCAAATATGGTAAAGTTGATGGTACGTGAGTTTGGAAGCCTAAAAGTTGGGAGTACTGTGAAGAGTTTGGTGAGAAGTGGTGGTGCTTAAATGAGGGTACTTTCTTTTGCAGATGACGCCCCTGTTGCTGGTGTTGGCCACCGTCGTCATGATGGTTAGCGGGCAAGGTAATTATTGAACAGGAGAAGACAATTTTCGGCAAATAGTGGCTTTCGGACGTTAGTGTTGGAAAGTCCGATAGTGCCAGTGCGTCGAGTACTCGAGGATTCCTTTCGACAAGCCTCTTTGTAAAAGACCACTTGTACGATATCGTCCCGGTTGACTGGTGACCGGCCACTCCGACAATAGCGTATCTAACTACTAGAGATCGAGTTTTACCAGTTTTAATATTCACAGGTGGTGGCTTTGGTGGTAATTTTGATCGCTGTAAGCATGGGTATGATATTGATCTAATGGGTCATCAACGCAGTTGTATCCCATTTCCACCTCCACCACCTCCTGTCCAGGGCGGCTACCAAGGTGGATTCGGTGGCCCCGGTGGACGTATCGTAAATGGAGGTGGTCCTGGAAGATTCCAAGGAGGTCATGGTCAAGGATTCGGACACGAGCATGTTCAAAGTCCTGTTCCAAACTTTGGAAATAGTCATGGCGATTCTGATTACTAAGAAATTGTTAAAAAAACGGAATTGTTTACAGAGAAAATAAATAATATTTGAATAGGTAACAATTATTGTTTTATGCTCTCTGTGTGTTAAAAGCAATTGAAGGAAATGATTTGTTACTCCATTCGTAGCGTATCCTCCGTACATACAACACATCGTTGTTGATCATCAATGCTTTATGATAAAGATTAGACTAATGTGAATTAAGGGCAATGAATGTACAAAAAGGCCAACAATACCCGGTACCGTAACATGCTCAACGATCATGTCAAAATAAGTTATAAAGTCATTAAAGTTAAGTCTCAAAAACTTCGTCGTTTCGTTCACATTTTGCCTAATATAATGATCCTTGAACTAAGCCACCGCTACACGCTCGAACACGATCATCTCTCGAACAGTTTCATTTCAGTTTTCACCGCTTTTCTCAAAAACTGTAGCTCGCTTTGAAACTTTGGCAGCTCGTTGTGCAAGAATTGTAGTCGTTTATCACCACCATTGATAGAAGTATTGCGCCCTACGATTCGACCCCTTTCTAGCTATCGCTCCAACGAAAGCATTGTGTTGCGATACGAAATAGACTCGGTCTAATCGCATTCTTACCAGCAAACATGCAAATCATCTAACCTGCTACAATCTAGTCCGAGTCTAAGCCTTTTCCATTCAGCCAGCCAGCAAACCGGTAACGTAAAGAAGATTCGAACTTTGTTTTAATCCTACCGTTCGTTTCTTGTTTCCGATCCTGTCCAGCACACAGCACATCATCTCTTCAGGTTTCTGTGTGTGGGATATCCACAAAACAAACGTTTCCGCACAGGCCCCCAACATGGATATAAAACGTGAGCAAACACGGTGCTTCACTTTCAGTAGTATCTTAAGTCACAGTCGCTTCGGTTTCTGAGCTACGGGCAGGTTTTTCTAACCGGAGAAAGTAAACGTAAAAGAAACGGGAAGAAGCACGATCACCATGACGTTTGCTTTGGTAGGAGAGTGTAACAATTTGTTATTTAGTAGAAAAACTATGTATAAAATATAATATTCCTTGTTTGTTGATGGCAGCTGGTAATACTGTTTGCAGCACTATGCGTCGCTGTCAGTGCCGTTCCCTATCGGCCTTCGACGTATTATGCAAACCCTAAAGTAGCTGCGCCAACGGTGGAAATCGTCAAGAGTCACGAATATCAAGGATATGAGCAAACGTATGATCATTTAGGTCGCAGAAGACAGGGACATAACCGAGGAGGTTATGCTCACGGACACTGAAACAGGCTGTATTCTGTTCGTATTTCTTTCTATTCATAGTTATAAAAATTGAGCAGGCAATTCGGCTAGATAATTCTGGAGTACCAAAATAAAGGAAGGCAGTTATCGAACCAATTCAAATGGCAGTCGTCCCTGGTTATCTTAAGCTACTTTAATTATTTGTCTCTTTCAGCTTAACGCACGAAGCGAAGAACTTTGTTTTATTTATTTTATTATTATTATTATTATTATTTATTCATAATTTGTCTGCCTCGTGGCTACACAAATGTTGCTTAATGACTACTTAAATTATCTGCTAACCTAACTTAACCTAACAACTAAACCTAACTAGAAAGAAGAACGAGCACGGAAGGAAGTTAAAGACGAGTTATAATCAAAATCTTGAGCTGAGTGGTTGAAGCTACGCATAGCACGAATCAGTGGATCTTTGCGACCAGCTGCCGAGCGCCTTAATGGGACAGTCAAAGGGGGGCGAGGGCGCAAGGATCGAGAGGGAACATAAAAATGGATGGAGGATAGGAGTGTTGGAGCATCTAGGTGGTCAAGAAGAAGGGAAGCGATGAAAGAGGATTGAGCAAGGAAACGACGGTCTTGCAAAGTACGCAGACCAAGTAACCGACATCTGGACTCGTAGGAGGGGAGAACAGAGGCCGAATCGCCCAACAGTTTGCGGGTGGCAAACCTGGTGAAACAGGGCCTTCAAACATAGCGGGTCCGTGAAGTCTTGAGCTACACGCTTCAAAAGACCAAGTGTTCTCCAGGAACTACCAACTACAGCATTAATATGGTGCGCAAACGTTAGGCCCGAATCAAACCAAACACCTAGATCCTTAATGATGGAAACACGAATGTTTTATTTACATTTAAAACATAATCTTAAACGAATGTCTTAAAGCTGTTCCTTAGCCAATCGAAAGAAACACGGCTGCAGGACGTAGGCCTTTTTCAATGGTGAAGGCTCCATATTTCGACGAAATTTGCTTTCAATGGTGAAGGCTCCATATTTCGCCATTCCTAGCTAATTGCTGGGGAATTGTAGCAAAGCATAGCTGATTTCCATGACGACCATTTCATGTGTAGAGCGCTTCTACCCAAACGCACACAGCTTACGATAGCTTTTGTACAATCAAATTGAGTTCATTTGAAAAAAGTTCGTCCAGGAGCTGTTTTGATCAGCAAAAAAGTTAAAAACTCCTGCGAGTGGGTGTGTGTTTTCAAACGAATACTTGGTGTGACAGAATCCATACAATTCCGAACCGGTTAAACTGGTACTAAATTTGATGGTATTTTTTAACGTTAGAAAAACCGGAAAATTGTTGAGATCCACTGATCGTATAATCAACACCGCTAAGCTTGTGTTGAGTTGTTATCTTTCAACGAAAGTATAAGTTCTCTAAAACCTAACTTCAAACACCCAAGCTTTTGTATGGTGAGTTCTGCAGAGTTGATAAATGGTTGACAATTTGGTTATCATTCCAAAGTTTGAAGGTCACAGTTTTGTAAGCCACACACCTAAATATTTCCCATCTGAAACGTCTCGCTACGAACCGTTCTGGTGTGGCAAATGCGTACACCCTTAGGCATGAAAATGAGGACGATTTATTTAAGACGTTGATATCCATCCAAGTTCTAGCGTGGTCCGGCCCCCATCCGTTTGTGTTTTTTTTTTTTTTTATTCGCCAATCACTCACGTGTTTCGGCGTTTAGCTTGCTAGTTTCCAGCACGGCTGGAAACAAGAACCAGGAACCAGAATGATTATGCTTGTGTTTGGGATTTTCCAAAGCAGTATGCCAATACACTGATATAAAATGAGGCAGATTCGGAGAACAAATTTCAGTACGAGTTAGTTGCTGCTGCTTCTACGAGCTGTCGAAATATCTTTTGGATACTGCAAAAACAAAAAGTTCAAAAAAATCCTTTCAGAATGAAATTGATTACGGTAAGTGAGTGAAGTAATATGTGCAGACCAGAGTTATGTGTGATACTAGTGTGATTGTATGAAGAAAAGCCTTCAAACGACTACAAGCCTTCAGAAATCCGAACAGTCAGTGTGTGAAAATACGTCGGCAGACTTTGGACAGTTTTTTTTCCTAACATTCCTTTACGGTGTGACTGTTTCTTTATAAAAAGGTTCTCGATTTTTGTTTTCCCCTGTTATAGCTGCTGGCACTGTGTGTTGTGCTGTGCGTTGCCGTTAGTGCAGCACCCTATCGTACCGGAAGCTACCGCACACAGTCATCCCATTCTTTTGCCCAAGCCTCATCTTACTCTTCGTCCCGTACGGTGTCCCGTGTAGTGCAGCACAGGCCACAGGTCCAGGTCGCAAGGAGCCGTCACGTATCACGTCAGCAACAACAGCAGCAAAGTTATTTAAATTCTTATTACGGTTAAGCAAGAACCCGACAGGTGATCTGGGCATAATTGTAACGAGCTTTGTCAATATATTAATGTGATGTACAGGAAGCGCTTGTGTGTGTGTGTGTTAATTACTATTTATATGAGAGAACAAACGGTTACGATCCTAACATCCACTGTTCGGTTTTGTATCAAAAAGGAATGATGTAAGAGCATCCACTAGCTGAACAAGAATTTTGAAACGTTCCGGAAAGATCCTCTCAAATATTCCGTTTCCAAAGCACAGCCCCAACTAGGCATGCAAACGAGAGTTTGTGGTGTGGCGCGACAACGTTTCTTGAGGTTAAAATGCAAATCCATTTTTTTTTTTCACCCGACAAGGAAACTGAGTCAGGTGGAACCGGTTTGTTTGCTCGCTGGTATGAAGAACTTGTGTGAGCATATCGATCCGTACTTTGATTTTAAACAGTCTTGGGGATGGGTCAAGAAACTGATAACAATTATCGAATGATCATTGTGTGACAACTTTGTGTATCAAAAACGAGCCCAAGAACGCTTAGGCTATAAAGCAATTGTTTGACCGTTCCTTACCACTTTATCTTGTGAACTGGATGCTTTGAGTTCAAAGATTTTAGCGAACTGCCATACGTTTTCTACAAGTTTCTCTTTTCTTCTGGAACAATTATGGCCCCCCCGAGTTGGGCGAGGGACAGCAACAGGCAACAGATATAAAAAGCAACGTGTTTTGGCACCGCCGGTTTCAGAACAGTTTCGCAAACCGTTGGGTAGGAGCATTTTTTTGGAGACGAACATATTTGCTAGTGTATTGTAATATGAGGAGCGACGTGGTAAGAACTATGGAAGAACTGTGTGATGGACAAAGTAGGGCATAATGGCGTGTGTGTGTGCGTGTGTGTTATAAAGGGAATGATTAGAATGACTACTTTAAACTTCATCTACTTTCATTGTACACTTTGTATGTGATGACCCGTACGTTAGCCAGTTCGGCGATCAATAAATAGAACACAGAAGCCATGGAGAACATTTCCAGTAATGTGTTACAAACTGTGAAACATATTTAAGCAAATCAATGTTGGGAGTATTGTGAGTAAAATAAAAGTTGCTGCGTGAAGATGAGCGTTCTGGGAAAGATGATCGTGAAGATGATTAAACATGAGAAATGTGAATTTTGAAACACACCTTGTTTCTGTTTCTAGAAGCTTGGTGCGTGCATATAGATGATCCCAGACGAAAAGGATTCTTTCGTGAATTGATGTATTTCTTATTCTTATCCCTGTTAGCAAATATTTGCGGTTTTGATACTGTTAGCGGTGTATGCTAATGCGATACTCGATGGAAACACCGAAACTGCCTTCCGTATAAGCACCTCGTCATCGTCGTCTGCGAAAGTGTCCTACGAAAGTGCGCCCACCCTAGGACAGGTACAAACGCAGGCGGTCAGTCGGGCTACTACACAGGTACAGAAAGTAGAAAGGATCCGTTATTATGTGCAAAGACCCGTGTACAATAGAGTGATAACGTATAATTATCGTTACGTTTGGCGTGGCTGACAACAACAAAAGTAACGTCGATGCATCAACAAACACCTCCGGCGGATGTTTAATATAGGTAACATTGTGTTCAAAATCTAAAACAGAAACTCGGATACATTTATTTGACCCTGAAACAAAGACATTACGAACGAAATAGTTGTTAGTTTGATAAGCCGTTTTAGCTGCCCTGGATATGAGGTTAATGATAAATCGCTGATATATTTTACTAAGAATGTCTATAAGTAAGTTATTATATGACATAACATGTGATTTTCGTTTTTTTTTATCGTGATTGAGGTGGAAGGAGCAGGAAACACTTGTTCATGGTAGATATTTAAATTATTCGTTACGTTTTTGAACACATGTGCAATCGTGTATGTTATTTCACGCTTACTCGGTCTTCTGGAACAGTAACAAGTAGTGTGGGAAATGATAATTTTTAAGTTAACCAATTTTTAAGCATTTTTTTTCATCTAACTTTTGAAGATCATGTCCTTTCATTCCACTGGATGCACACACGGATTCTTTCGTTAAGCAGCCTCTATCGATTACAGCATTAAATTGCATAGCTTCAGGCGTAAACGCAAACAGGTCTTTCATCGAAACCTTTCCTTACTCCCAAATGTAGGCTATCAGCGTCGCATCTTTACATCGATCATGCGCTGAAGTGATAAGCGGTGAAACCGGATCGAATAAAATAAAAATAAAATAACTAAGTTTTGTTTATAAGCAAAGAATATTATATTTTCTTCTCTCTTATTTCTTGTCTGGCTGTACAACCTCAGTCGGTCTTGGCCTGCTATTTCTAGCTTTCTATGACTTGGTTTTACCCGTAGCTGGATAGTCAGTCCTGCGTACGGGGAGGCGGTCCGCCGGGATTCGAACCCCGGTCCTGCCGTGTGAAGACCGGCGCCCGGTCGTATACACCACCGGGCCGCCACAGACAATTATATTATGAATTTATATTGGTGGGAACCCTGCATCTCTTAAAAGTCGGCATTACCGGATATACCGGGTTTCATCACAGGATCTCTCCGGGAATTCTTTTGAATCCCGGTGGACATCAAGGCCTAAGCACTGGGAATTCCTTTAGACGACTGGAGGACTCTCCGTAGAAGGACGAGAACCGTTTGTTAGATAGCTGCTTCAATCAATAACAACTCATAGCCTGCGTTATGGTGCTCTTAGAAAACTTTATTTTACAAAGTGAATATAAGCGAATAAATGTCTGCTCACACATGCAACTGGCCCAACTGGTGTCGAATCTCTAGCGAATCGGTTAACCACATCCAACCGTTCCGGTTACCATCTACCATGCGTTCCAGCGGTTGGCAGCGGCCCCACCAGCAGCGGGCCATCCAGCGGCGGCTCCACGTCCAGCCCAGCTGTTCCAGCCAGCACCAGCACCGTAACGGTTCCACTGATCAGCACCGGCACCCCAACGGTTGGCAGGATCGTAGCCTGAAAGAAAAACGTTGGTACACACAGAAAAAAAAGACACCGATTTAACAGCCGTATAGGAACCTGAGCGAGCAGCGGTCATGTCATTACGGTTGTTGTATCCACGGTTCCAGGCATTCGGATGGTTCCAGGCGCTACCATGGTTCCACGAGTTCGGATGGTTCCAGGCGGCAGGATCGCGACCCCAGGTATTCTGCGCGTTCCAGGTGTTTGGGTTGTTCCAGGCCGACTCGGCCTGGTCCAGCCCATCGGTACGGCCCTGCTGACCCGGTTTGTTATCAGCCGGTGCGGCACAGACGGTGGCCGCCACCAAAACAGCACCGATCAGTACAAACTTGAACATGGTTGTTGATTGTTGGTGGATTGGTTTGCGAATTGAATCTGGAGCTGTGATGTCACTCGTTACTTCTGAACTGTGTGTTCAACACTGAATGAAAATTACGCTAATTGGTAAGCTTTATATAGTAGGGAAGCTGTGCTGTACCGCCGCGTCAGTGGTTTAGTGCGCTTGTACTATCTACCGCCCGGTGGCTGTTGGGTGAGAGCCACAGTAAGTAGGGATGCATTTCGCATGCAGCGGGGCTCATCGGACGTGACGTTTCCTTAGGCTATTGGATGAGTGAAATATTCAATGCCACCGAGAGGGAGGAGAACTTTATTCTAATACCTATTGCGGCCAACCGAGTCCCCGTGGTTCGCGATAAAGCGAGCCTACAGGAAAGGTTAAAGTGAACCTGATCGTCGAATCGAACGAAGACTGTCCCCTCTCCGGTTCCACGATCAGCCGCACAATCGTGTCCGCGTGTGTCCGAAAGACACCAGGCCGACAGTGAGCAGCTAGCAGGTTCGTTCCCAACGGCCATAACGCTCAATGTTAACTGTGGCGATAATTTAAACTAATGCTTGGCTTTATTTACATTACTGCCAAAGGTACGTTCGATCGCAGCCCGGGATGACTTTTCGCACCCGGACCGTGGCGCACCGAAGATCGTGGTCCATTCATCATCATCGGAGGTACCGGCAGTCGGCCGTAATGTTGTTGTTTATTCGATTAATAGTTCACCAAATAATTAGCCGTCCATTATCAGTGTTGGTGTGCTTGAGACGAGCGGTTCGCATTAACGATAGCAATATCGATTATGCTGCACCGGTCGGTAGGTGGTCGGGCTTCCGGGGTGTAGGGCTTGATGCTTTGGGCCCGCTAAGGTACAATGTAAACGGGAGGAAATGATTGATGATGACACCATGGCCTTAGAACGCTCTGTTTGGGATGTTATTAGCATGGGATTCGCATTTAAACTGTTCCAATGTTTTACTGTCGCTGTAATCAAGAAGTATTACATTGATTCCACATGCTCATATATTTAATGTTACTGTAATGTTCTATAAGAGTATGCAATTTTTGAAGTAGTCCCTAAGTAAGAGCTTTGATTCTTTGTAACATTTCGATTAAAATGTTAACGAGCGTGTAATTTTTCCTCACAAAATTCAAATGTCAAACCAATCTAGCTGCTGCATGGTGGTTGCCATAGTAATGTCGCCCACCACATCTCGCACGATCACACGCTGGAAGATGCGAACGAATGTGTGTGCTGTAACATATGCGTATTTTTGTGCAAACGCCCTTGCGGTAGACCCAACTGCAATAAGATCCCGATCGGTGATCTTTAATTAGCACATGCACTTTTCTGATACTCTGTGTCCTCGAATGTTTGAAGAAAAAGATACAACGTACTGGTTTGTTTGGTAGGCTCAAGTTTAGAAAATAATAGACACACACACGATCGTTGAGACAACAAATGCACTGGCAGACAAATTATAATCGTTTGATTAGCATAAATGATGCACACCGCCAATGGGTCAATAAAAAATAATATCAAACAAAATATGAGCCATCTTTGGCATTTTCGCTAATCGCTGTTATGACTGGCGACGAAGGTGGTAATTAATGGGAAGCCGCATGGTGACGGCGATTAGACAATCCGGGTGCAATCGAAAGAACGGACCGTGCCCTTCGCGGATGTTTTCGTGCAGGTGCACTATTGGCTAACGTGTATCTAAGGGATTAAGGAGTAGCGACAGTGAGTTTTGGTGGGAGTGTTCGGAAGCTTCATACTGTGTGGTTCAGATAAGTTAGTTTTGTGGCGCTAGTATAATTGAACTTTGTAAGGATGTGTAGTATTTACATAAATTGACATTTTTAACTCGAAATGGTAATGAAAGGGACAAATTGCTAGTGCACTGATAGCAGTAATGTCGGACTACTTCAGTGTGTAAAGTCTTCTTTTCAATGATCCGTATTTTTAAGTAAACATAGACATTCGATAAACATTTAGTTCGAAGATGACGAAAAGCGCATGATCTGATGAAGATTCAAGAGATAAAATATTTATTTGCTAAGTCTGTAGCGGTGGCTAGACTAAAGTTGAGGCAAGCGCGATCTTATTTTTTTTATGAGCGAACTGTCAAATTTCGCGCTCCTGATTTCGCGCTCCGATCCTGCATTGCAGGAAAAATGAAGCTTTCGCGCATAGATCGCGCTTGCCTCAACTTTAGTCTAGCCACCGCTTGTGAGATGATGTTCTCCTTTCTTGGCTTAACGACCTCTTAGGTCATGCCTGCCATTTTTGGCTTACTAGACTTATTGTTACCACATAGTTGGATAGTCAATCCTCACTATGGGGGAACGGCCCAGATGAGACCTGAACCCCGGTTCTGCCGTGTGAAGACCGGTGTCGCTGTCACATCTACCACCGGACCGCCCCGCGTGAGATGATATTCTGATGAGATTAAAATGAAGACTTTTGATTCCTTATTCGTATTTCGTCCGAGAGTTTCGTTTGCACTGCATCTAGCTGCTGCTAATCGACGAAGGGACCAGTTTCTTGTTTCACTAGGAACCCGGTATTCGACTAGGAAGATAAAAATGATAAATCCGAAAATTCTCGAGGTTGTACTGCAATTGGACCGTCCCCGCTGCTCACTCCGTTCACTCCAATTAATCTACCACTGTTTACAATCATCCTGATGCTTCTTGTATGGTGCAAAACTTACAACAATTATTTAATGATCATTCGCATAGATTTCTATTTCAAACCCGATTCCAACGAACACTTTTTTGAACCATAACAATCACAGTTCAGTGGCTTATACCAGCCGTTGATCAATGGATTAATTTGAAACATTTAATAGCAATTTTTCATCTTAAACATAGAAAAATAACTACTTCTGCTTTAAAATTATAATAAAATAGCTATTATAAAGCTCATGTGTGTTGCTTTTTCAGTTAAAAAGTGAATTATAATCATCCAACGATGTTACGATGAAGAACAGACATACCGCCGAGCGCGTCAACCTGTGCACTATAAACACACGCGCGTGGCTGTCACCAGCGTACCAACGATCCAGAGGTACTCAATTTCGATCAGAAAAAGATTTGTAAACCATACGAAGTATTTTAATTATTTGCCAAATGCTTCATTTGTTTCGATACGCTTCCAATTGAAACAGTAAAATAAAGTCATCCAAATTAATTGCTATCATTCCGACTCGTTTGTTGCTCGTTTTACGCAGAAAAAAGTGAGCGATAACTGGTGAATGTACAAGAAGATCGAAGCAACGCCTCGTTGCCCACCACTGCACTCGAAGAATTGCCTTTTTTGGGTTGATCGTGATACATTAAAAATTATATATATCCAGTTTTCGTGTCTCGCTGCGAAATTTTTGACCGGCCGTGCATTTGCATTTTCGACGGAGGTGTGTGACGGTTTAGGTAAGCGTACGCGTCGTCCGTGATCGGGGCAACGGTGCCAAAATTCGCGGTGTTTGTGTAGTTTTTGAAAAACGACCCCCTCAGCAGTGTCTGTGATTTGTGATAAACAAGGCGAGACAGCACTCCCGTGCGTGAGTGTGATGTGTTCCGGCTTATCGCGGGGTGTGTGTGTTTTTTGTTCTTGGTTGACCGGACCACACAATCTAACTGCGAAAGCCCGCCCCGCCCCGAGAAGAATGTTCGTGGCATAGCATTAAACGGTCAGAATAATAGTGCTGGGGGGCAAGCGAGAGTTTTGGGTCGTGCGTGTTCAACGACAACAGCTACACAGTGAACCTCTCGGTCGTGAGAAACTTGTCTTGATCTAAAATGATGATGGGTGTGTGTGTGTGTGCGCGCAGAGCCTGTCGCCTCCTTGTTGTGCCTAGCAGCCTAGTCCCTTGGCTGGCCACATTCGAGTTCGGTGCCCCCGTGTGGGAAGTGTGCGCGCGCGGTACGGCAAAAACAGACGGGATCTTGAGCGGTGCACCAAGAGAGCGCATTAACGCGCATACCTCTTGGGTGATGTAGTCAAAGGAATCCAACAGGCGCAGTGCTGATGTGATCGAAAATCTTGGCTACCATAGTGATCCTACATATTTTGCGAACACCCCCCAGGCACCACCACACGGTCGAAAGAAGGAGGATCACGTAACCATTGCGAGTGCCAGGATCTGTGGTTCCGGTCCTGGTTGGCCACTTTCGGTTTTGTAGGTTATGGTCCCATATTTCGGATCTGTGTGGCAGAGAAGCGGGTGTCTTGCGTTCGAGTGGATCGAGATCTAGATTATCCGAGACGGATGTAAGGAATGATGGAATGATCGTCATCGTCATCACCATTCCGTGTATTTTTGGTAGCGCGAAACAGATGCAGAAATGAAAAGAAATCTAGTGGTGCCAACACGAGAGAAGAAAAAATGATACCGATCGCCCGCAAGATCTTTTGACCAAAGAAGCTGGAGTGATTTTTCAGTGGCGATTGGCGAACCAGCCAACGTGTGTGTGTGTGTGTGTGCTGTGTGTGAGTGGGCGGATGTGGATGGAAGTATCGCCTTTTTTTTTGCTTCACCCAACCTGCCAGTAGTATCCCCATTAACAGCACAGACCAGTTGTCGCTGGTTTCGCGCGGAGCAAGTTCGAGAGTGAAGTTTGCCGTGCTCTGGGGAGTGCTGCTATGTGCTGAAAATATTTGACCAAGGTCTGGTGGTGCTGTGTTTCGAGCAGCAAGTGAGAGGTGGTCAGGCGCGAATCGGTCGCGATGATGCTGCCCGCCTGCGAGAGAGATTCCGTCCGCAACCATGGCGAGCGGCGGCACATGTTGACGATGTTGACGGCAAAACGGAAAAAGGAAGGCCGGTTTTTTTGTCGCAAGCACCGTGGAAAACTACTTAACTAATGAGGGTTCGTTTCTCCGAGCGATGATGATGTGTGCTTGGTATCACTTTCCTTGCCCACGGACCAAGAAATGACACACCACCAGCGGCCACGGAACGTGTGCAAGATAATGTTTTTATTAAGCGGTTATTTTCTTGCACCCATCAACGCCAAGACCCACAGTAGCAGTTTGCTTTGACCAGCGGCCAGCCTGTCCCCTACGCGCACGTATGTGTTGGTGTGTGTGTGTGTGTTTATGTAGAAAAATTGGGTCAGCCACGTTCGACTCATCATCCGTCTCGAAACCGTCTTGACCGTCGTTGATAGTGTCTTGCTTGGGTCATATTGTTTTTACCTTCAATTGTTTTAATGTTGTGGTCTTGAGGTCTTGTTTCACTGACACGCAGGGACACGCTCACTCTGTCTTCAAAACGGGTCTCCCCAAAGCGACTAGCGCGTTATGCGTCTGCTTGGATTATGCTGTTGTGGAGAAAGTTTTTTTTGCATAGAATCATCATCCACCTCCTTCTTGACGACCGAGGAGAAGATGGTTGTTGGTGTGACCTTCGTCGTTGAGTGCTGCGGAACCTCCCCGTATATAGGCCATCATGCGGGCGCGAAACATAAATGGAGAAAGATGGCAAAAAAACGAAACAGCAAACGAGCAACCATTACATTTCACTAGCTTTCCCGCATTCTGCCCAAAAAAAAAAAACGATGTGCAAATAGAGGAAAAGAATTATGCGCTTTCTCTATCCTTCTTTGGTAATGTTTTTGCTTCTGCGGAACTTTTGGTTCATCATAAGGAAAAAATAACGATTTGTCTTACTGAGATCACAACAAAAGGATCTAGGATATTGATATTGCGGGGTTTGGAAGTTGGCCTGCTATGTTTTACTTCCTTTACTCGATAGTCCTAGCCCTAGATGGAATTTGAACATTTCCCCATCGAGTCTGATATCACCAAGTCCTATTACATTGCTTCAGAGGTCGATAGGAAGCTCTGAGGACATGAAGACCTTCTCGTTACCCACATTGGGCCGAAGTATCAGAGCATCGATGAAGAAGACTCTAGAGAAGATGGACATTATTGGTCAAAATTCATTGTTCAAACCTTACATACTTTCCTTGATACCGATCACGGTCTAGTGCCGGCGTCTGCCAGTCTGCAATATCCCGGCCGTGCTGGCGGACGCATCAACGCGCCATCACTCCATCTCAATTTGGGTGTACTACGCCTCCTCTGTCTATATGGACGGCCCAAAAAGGACTTTACGGGCTGGGTTGTCCGGTCCGGTATTCTCATGACATGATCAGCCCCCCGGAGAGATAACCGTACAGCTCGTAGAGCTCTTCTTTGTAGCGGCTCCTCGTCAGAGGGTTTCGTCAGTTTTGGACAAAGTCCATGTCTCAAAGGCGTATGTGGGTACTGGGACTATAAAGATTCTATACAGTTCCAGCTTCGTCCATCGCGGCAGGTATTGTGAGTGGAGAAGTTTCCTCAGACTGTAGTATGACCGGTTGGCAGCCATCGTTCAAACCGTTTAATACTAATCAATGCAATGCTGACGGAGTTTGCGAAAAAGATCTTGCTGACGGCAAGAAGAGACTCCAAACTTCCTTAAGCAGTGACCAATAAAGTTTTATCGGCAATCCTGTTGCCAATCAGGAGAGGATCTCTTCGGACCAGCCTTCCTTTGCTCTCCTGGATACTGTTGAACATTATCTATTGAACAATAAAAATCGTCCAGCTTAACGGGACGGAACCAAAGGACAAGCGTGTATCAAACTGCATTCGATAGCTAACCCAATAAGAGCAAGTGCATCCGCAAAAAAAAACACGCACCACCGTACGGAGGTAGCGCTATATCAAATAAAAAACATTATTGCACACACTTTCCTCCTCTATATAAGCGTGAGTGTGCCAAATACCGGTCCGTCATCCGGCTAGTTTGTGTACAAATCTCGCATGTTTGCAAGCAGAAGAAGAGCACATCAATCCCCACCGGTCTCGGATGAGGGAAACGTACATTACCCGTGTGTGTGCGCGGCCCGCCCCGGTGATGATCATCGGCGTGCGTGTGTTACGATTACGAGGGCAGGCAGGCAGGCAGGCGTAGTAGTCTGTAGTCTTTTCCTGTTCGAAGGCGGTTCGAATATTAAACAAAGCGAGCCAATGTTTCAAACGCTCTGCCTCCAGTTGT
This sequence comes from Anopheles maculatus, assembly GCA_002091835.1. Classification (NCBI taxonomy): domain Eukaryota; kingdom Metazoa; phylum Arthropoda; class Insecta; order Diptera; family Culicidae; genus Anopheles; species Anopheles maculatus. The sequence goes on from KZ062228.1 coordinate 154,393, forward strand.
ACGTCGTGGATGTGAACGCATTTCGGGCGCCGGTTCCGTTTCGCCGTATTGATTGCATTTGTAGGAAATGGGAGCAGCACTGCCAGCGGCCAGCGAACGTGTGCGTCCGCGGAACGGAAAGAAACGCTGCGATGATAGAGGCCGGCCGGTCCGGACCGTATATGTGTGTGCAATGCAGATGAGGAGCTGGTGCAACTGCCGGTGAAATTGTACCCTCCTGTATGTAGACTGCCGGCTGGCTGGCTGGCTGGCTGGCTGGCTCGGTCTGTCGCTTGGTCTATCGACCGACATCACCACTTTCGCTTCGATCGATTTTCCAGGCCTGCTGCTGCTGTGCGGCTCTTTGCGGCGTCTAGCCGCAGTCGTACCGCAGTGCCGAAGAAGAGTTGCTTCTGTGCCACACAGCAACAAAAAAACCCGGTAGCGTCAGCTGTTCTGGCAACTATAAACAGGAAGGGAAACCTGCAAAAAGGCCCTTTTGTTTGATGACGTTTTGCTGGAGACGATCTAGCACGCGGGGTGTGTTCGTTGCAGAACAGTACGGATTCGCCGAGCGCGTGATGATATCATCAAACATCCGGTTTTGTGAATAATTCGTCGATATTTCTCCGCTCGGCACTGGACCACCCTGCGTATGGCGCAAAAGTATGGATATGAAATTCTTAAATTGCGTCTTCTCCTAGCAATCGTTACTCATCTGCTTGTACATTGCAGGCACAAGCACACGATTCTATCATGAAGCTCAAGATTGTCACCACCACCGGTCCGAGGAGTAGCAAAAAGGGCACGTACAATTCAGAAAATTCATCTGCTTTAGCTCACCGGGCGAGGCAAGCGAACGAACGAACCGAAGCTCTAAACAAAAACATGACGGATTCGTGCTGTGTGAAATGCCAACGTGAAGGTCAGGGAAGGTTTGCTGCTGCTGCCACCGACGTCAGCCGGTCTGTGTGAGGCAAAATGCTTTAAATAGTATTCGCGCCTTTGGAGCCGTGGGTCCCCAACAGGCATGGAACACGAAGCGGCTGCTGGTGGTCGATGGCGGTGGTGATGATGCCCGTGAGCGTTGGCGTCGTGCTACACGATCACCTTCCCGGGGAGTATGGAAGAATATTGCTGATTTCTACTGATTTTGTTGCTGCAAGGGTTACAAAGTCGCTTAACGGATGGGGAGACCCCAGAAAACCTTGGATAAAACAAACCTCTACAGCGGGGTTTTTGAAATTTAATTGCGCTTATCGATCTGATAAACCAACGACCTGAATCGTTATCGCTTTATGGTGTTCAAAAACCGATCATCGTTTACAGTGACGTAATGTGCCAACCAGCTCCGGGGCAAGAAAGTGTGTGAGACTTGGGCAATAACAACATAAAGCGCACGTCGCACAAAAAAACTAGCTTAAATTCAGTAATGCGAGCGCTTGTCATCTCACGCGAAACCAGCTGATCGGTCGTGGATGAAAGTGAAAAAGCTGAAAAATGGCACCCGCGATACACTGTGTCTCTCACGTAAGCTGGCGCTTCACGATGATAGTGTGTACCGTATTTACACCACACTTTACTTTGTTTTGGGTGGGTTTTCCTTTCCACGTCGTTCCACCCTGTTTTTGCTGCGGATCGGCGATAGAGGAGAACCGAAGCCTTTATTTTTTTCGTTGCTTTCGCAAACACACCTAGTTTGCGAATTAATATTGTGGCGGCGGTGGCACGCCGCAGCATGTCACCGGTTTCGCGTCACGGATCGATTGCAGATGGGTTGGATTGAATGGGCGGAAAAGCAAAAGACTGGCGTGCGATAAGCCTTCCCCAAATCCTGCGCCCCATCAAGAGCGACTTGGTCTAGACACTCCAACGGTTTTTCGGTTATGGAATAGTGCGCGATTAAAAATACATAAACCCGGTACGTTAGCGCCCCCCAGCGATAAAGACATTGGGGTACTATCTTATATCATTGCTTGGTTGGGTGGGTAGGCTGGCTGATAAATGATGCGGGCGTTTTCCCGATAGCATCTGTTGCTTCCCTTATCACACGCTAGGGTGATGAAAATAAATGATACGTTCATTGTGGAACGTCAGGGAACACGCTCGGCGGCAAGTTGTCACCCTGTCACACGATTGCAGCAGCAACAATAACAGTGGGGTCGTGATGGAAGAAAGATAAAGCAAATAAACATCTCTTTTCGGTAGCGATCACACGATCATCATGATTATGCGGGGTAGTGCCGTACATTGTGTGTCTGGTTGGGGAGCAATTAAAGCGTTCTCTTGCTTTGTTTATCGTTTGGTTTGTCATACTATTGGACGAATTATAATTTAATGCGTGACGTCCATGCAAATCGTCCGAATGAAATGATATCATTTTCTATATGAATCATTTACATTCCATTAGCGGAACGATTAAAATGGGAACGAGACAGTCAGTTTGTGGACATTGGCAGTGCTGTTATTTGTAGACGAATATTCTTTACTTGAAGAATAGTTTGCTATTAGCTGCTCGAAACGAACCACATCACCGTAAAGGAGCTATAATCGGGAATACTCCTAGTGGAAGTCCACCATGGGATTGGCAAGACACTTAGAAGTTCTTTACACTTTTAATCATATTTTTTGACCAATTAGAAACACTGGATAAAGAAAAAATTCTACCCGAAAGGAATTCTTCTTTCCCTCAAACACACCTAGTTTGCGAATTAATATTGTGGCGGCGGTGGCACGCCGCAGCATGTCACCGGTTTCGCGTCACGGATCGATTGCAGATGGGTTGGATTGAATGGGCGGAAAAGCAAAAGACTGGCGTGCGATAAGCCTTCCCCAAATCCTGCGCCCCATCAAGAGCGACTTGGTCTAGACACTCCAACGGTTTTTCGGTTATGGAATAGTGCGCGATTAAAAATACATAAACCCGGTACGTTAGCGCCCCCCAGCGATAAAGACATTGGGGTACTATCTTATATCATTGCTTGGTTGGGTGGGTAGGCTGGCTGATAAATGATGCGGGCGTTTTCCCGATAGCATCTGTTGCTTCCCTTATCACACGCTAGGGTGATGAAAATAAATGATACGTTCATTGTGGAACGTCAGGGAACACGCTCGGCGGCAAGTTGTCACCCTGTCACACGATTGCAGCAGCAACAATAACAGTGGGGTCGTGATGGAAGAAAGATAAAGCAAATAAACATCTCTTTTCGGTAGCGATCACACGATCATCATGATTATGCGGGGTAGTGCCGTACATTGTGTGTCTGGTTGGGGAGCAATTAAAGCGTTCTCTTGCTTTGTTTATCGTTTGGTTTGTCATACTATTGGACGAATTATAATTTAATGCGTGACGTCCATGCAAATCGTCCGAATGAAATGATATCATTTTCTATATGAATCATTTACATTCCATTAGCGGAACGATTAAAATGGGAACGAGACAGTCAGTTTGTGGACATTGGCAGTGCTGTTATTTGTAGACGAATATTCTTTACTTGAAGAATAGTTTGCTATTAGCTGCTCGAAACGAACCACATCACCGTAAAGGAGCTATAATCGGGAATACTCCTAGTGGAAGTCCACCATGGGATTGGCAAGACACTTAGAAGTTCTTTACACTTTTAATCATATTTTTTGACCAATTAGAAACACTGGATAAAGAAAAAATTCTACCCGAAAGGAATTCTTCTTTCCCCGCTTCACCCATTTAACCAGTCAGTTTGTTGAGTCATTTGCGATAAAACAAACTCCAATGAAGTGCAATAAAAAAAAAAAACGCCTCAGCGAATTGAATAATAAAATAAAGAAGTAAAATGCATTGACGGATATGGTCCCTGCGTCTTATCGGGGCGTGGAGGCGATAATATAAAATACACAAGAGCGTTCGGAAAGATAAGCTCGTCGGCTAGCCCACTAACCCTGGAACACCGAAAAGAACACATTCGCCCCGATCGGGGGAACACATCATCGGTTTGATTAGTTTGTGCGGTTCATACTCTCCCCTGTACGTTCGATGCCGAACCGACCGAACGGATCTAGTATACAGTAGGGCGGTAAAAGAAAGCGTGCTCCTTCTTGACCAAAAAAGGAGTGCGGTTGAAACCGTTTGCGCCGCGCAAACTTTGATTTCGGATGATGTTTGTGTGAACACGTCACAACTGTTTATCGTTTGTTTTTTTTTTCTTACCGGTGATCTCAAACCGGACAGAGACGCCCTTTAGTTTGTTCTTGCCATTTCTTGACGCGTGTGAGTGATGTTAGAGTGTTTTTTTAATAATATTTCTTTAAAACATTAGATAAGTTGCATAAAACAGGAAAAGAGGACATCGGTCATTTGTTCCTTCCAGAGCAGTGTGGAGATATCGTCAGGTGGGGAAAGCAAAGTGAGCACAGGACAAGTGAAATAGTGGATTTTCCCCCCGAAAAGTGTGTTGCCGTGTGAAGATGTCGTTTCGTGTGGTGAGAAGCTCCAAGTTCCGGCACGTGTTTGGGCAGGCGCTAAAGCGTGAACAGTGTTACGACAATATTCGCGTGTCGAAGAGCAGCTGGGACTCGACATTCTGTGCGGTTAATCCGAAATTTTTGGCCATCATCGTCGAGTCGGCCGGTGGCGGTGCCTTCATCGTATTACCTCACAACAAGGTAAGTCTCGTTTAGTGGGTCTCGTTTTAGAATTAACTCCCGTCTAGAGCCGCGTTGTCATGGAAACTCTCGATGCTAATAAGAACAGCCTACCTTCATTTTCGTACATCAATATTCTGCACCGAACAGTGCAAAAATAGCAAAAATCGTAAAGAATAACGCATTCCCAATGCAATGCACGCGCACGCACGCCCGGTTGATGATGCCGAACCGAAGAAACTTGGGGTTTGCTCACAACACACCACCGGGTACGGACGTACGTGGTCGGTTTAAAATTTGTACCGCAAAAGTGTGCACCGAAAATAGCTTCCAATAGGCGGTGCTAATTTTAGAGCATTCTTCTGAATTTAAACTTCGGATTCGCCACAGACACACAACACCGCAAGAGAGACCCCACAGAAGAGAAGCCATGCAAAATG
>KZ062228.1:161771-176532 GCA_002091835.1 Anopheles maculatus
AAAAAAGAAATAAAAAAAAAAAAAAAATAAAAAAAAAAAATAAAAAAAAAAAAAAAAAATAAAATAAAAAAAAAAATAAATAAATAAAAAAAGAAACAAAAAAATAAAAAAGAAATAAATAAAAAAAGAAAAAAAAAGAAAAATAAATAAAATAAAATTCAAAACAACCACCAATATGAACCTCGAAAAGACAGGACACAAGACATAGAAACGAAGACACAGACATAAACAAACTGACAAATCAAAACCGCAGAAAATCAAGAGAAATGGACGTATAGTCCTCTCTACATTCAAAGTACAGTATGCCTCTGATTATGGTCATACCCGGAGCCATAGGAGGATACAACCTGTACACCTAGGAAGAAGAAGAAGAAGAAAGTACAGTATGCCTCTGATTATGGTCATACCCGGAGCCATAGGAGGATACAACCTGTACACCTAGGAAGAAGAAGAAGAAGAAGAGGACTGACTATCCAACTATGCGGTAACAATGAGTCTAGTAAGCCTAAAATGGCAGACATGACCTAAGAGGTCGTTAGGCCAAGAAAGAAGAAGAAACTGATCATGTCATGAGAATTGCACCGTACTACCCAGGCTACAAGTCTTTTAAGGTGATCCACGCGAATCCATACACGCGTCTGTAAAAAAACCGGGATAATGGATTAGCACAGAATACAGCGCTTCTGACTTCTGAAGCAAGCCAACACAACACGCCCTACCAGGGCTGGTACGTCGCATCAGCAAGCCCGGAACCCAATGTTTATGGCCATCAATTTCTGCGGCGGAATTTTGTGTACCAATTTCCCTTCACCAAACAATGGTAACGGCGGAGTAAGTGCCGCAAAAAAAGGTAAAAACTAATTGAAATGTTGACCACACACAGTCGGTCAGATATCTGTCACACACAATCCATTCTCTTCCCAAGTTCCTTATGCGCCGATTTGAATTTCGCGACGTCTGTTGTTTACTTTCGGCCACGGAAAGGAACCAACTCATCGAGGAGGGAGGTTTTATTATTTATTCATTCAACATCGTAGGCCACACACAAACGCAAAGTTCTGGGACATCAAATGCTGCAGGAATGTGTAGTTAAATCGATGATTATTTACCTTTTGCAAATGCACAAACCCCATGGGGTAAATGTGCAGGGGGGAAATGGCTGTTTGGCAGCAGTTCAAATGCTTGAAATATTTGATCGTCTCTTCTCGCTCTTGCTCCCTCGCACGCATTTCCCCCGATCCACTATTAATGGGAGGTACGCGTGGTTTAATTACGGAAACACGCGACAAACGGGGTGATATTTTCCACAATTTGCAAAACAACAATAAACTCCGAGTTTACGGTGCGCGCAGGTGTATGACTGCGATAAGTTTTGCTGGGCCACGTGATGTGAACGATCGACAGGAAGACGCCCCTAGAGAGATGCCCTTAAAAGGCAACACACCACACAGAAGACAGTACCGGCACTCAGAACGGGATGTGCACTTGGGTGTCAGAATTAATTATGCCGCTGTGGCCTCATTAGTCTATTTACTGCTGCTGCTGCTGCTGCATGATGTTTTTCCGCCAAGATTCGCAAATAAAGGCGCGTGAACGTGTGGGCGCCATTTGGCCTTATGTAGGGCGCGTTATTTTGGTACTTGCACACGGCCATTACCTTCGCAAGTTGCTTTCGCTTGCTCGGTGGTGAAGGTCTTCTTCTTCCCAGTTGGCTGGAGAAAATGATGGAATTTTCTTTCTGCTTTTTTGCTGAAAAGTAAACATCCCGTTTTCATGGAGCACGAAAAGCGAAGCGTTGTTTGCTGGTGTTGTGCTGTGTAAGTGTCAGAGGTTTAAATTTCGATGCAAAACAGCAGCAGGATGTGTAAAGCACCTTCACGTGCCGCTAGAACGGCTGTGTGTTTGACGGACAGTTTAGGATATTTCGATGGTGGAAAGGCGTAGGCGAGCGCGAGAGCGAGAGGAAGCGTGTGTAACGGTTCGAAATGATCGCAGCGATCGGTATCATTCGTGTGCAAAACTATTTTTAAGACACTTTTTTAAATATATTTTCGCACCTCCTGCTCTCGTGGCTCTCTGGTGGTATTGGTTGATTTTTCCTTTCTGGCCCAAGAAATGGAACGAAACGTAACGAACGAAACGCTCAATAGTTGTGTGGAGTGATAGAAAATCGAACGATCGTTTAGTTTTGCGGCTTGCTGCTGGAGTACAGCAGTAAAACGTATCGAACCGTAAATACGATTGCTACCCAGCGATGGCAACATGGCATCGTTTTTTTTCCAAGAAATGTATGTTGTCATGCGAGTTACTGCAGCACTGACAGAGAAATGGCGTAATCATAGTAAAGTCCGAGGAGGGGGGATACATTGCTTCATAATCTGAGAATTATTCGGCAGAAGAACTTAATGATAAGATTAACTTTGATGTGCTGCCTAAGCATGCTTTTTGCGGGAATTAAATTAGCATTTAAAATTGTTGGAGAACGAAAAAAAAACCATCCACATCAGTAGGATTAGTCCTCGACGACGTCCTGAGCAGAAAACGGGGCCAATGTCGTCCTTTCTTCAGTGCACGAGCGTACAACAACCATCAACCATGATCTGATTTTCCATTTCTCCTTTGCCTCCCACCGTAGGTTGGACGTATTGCGGCGGACCATGCACTGGTCGGAGGACACAAGGGCCCCGTGCTGGATATTGCCTGGTGCCCTCACAACGACAATGTCATCGCATCTGGGTCGGAAGACTGCGTAGTAAAGGTGAGCCATCTATCATTCTCTATTTGTGTTTTGGTGTTTTTTAATAGGACAAGACCTTCCAACGAAGGTTACCACCATAGTTAAAGGGTGAACACAAAGACGGTCTTTAATCTATCTCGTACGTAAGTCAAGGTAGAGGACACTGTCGGCTAACGTAAAACATATGTGATCAATCAAGACGACGATCAGTTTGAATGTTTTGCTTTCAAAATACTTTAAGCTATTAACTCAACTTCTGTACTTCTCCTATCTGCAAGGTGTGGCAAATCCCAGATGGTGGCCTATCACGAACTCTCACCGAGCCGGTGGTGGATCTGGTTTATCATCAGCGCCGTGTCGGTCTCGTCCTGTGGCATCCGTCAGCGCTGAATGTGCTTCTAACGGCCGGTTCCGATAATCTGATCGTGGTGTGGAACGTTGGCACCGGCGAGGTGTTGATGCGTATGGACTGTCACCCGGACACGATCTATAGCGCTTGCTGGAACTGGGACGGATCGCAGCTGGTGACGACCTGCAAAGACAAGAAGATCCGCATACTAAACCCACGCACCGGTGAGGTAGTGAACGAGGCGCTCGCACACGAAGGTTCGAAGGCAACGCGAGCCATCTTCCTCCGGCACGGACTGATCTTCACGACCGGTTTTAACCGTTCGTCCGAGCGACAGTACTCGCTGCGGGCACCGGACGCGCTCGGCGATCCGATCGTGATGGTGGATCTGGACACGTCGAACGGCGTCATGTTTCCGCTGTACGATCCGGACACGAACCTGATCTATCTGTGCGGCAAGGGTGACTCGGTGATCCGGTACTTCGAGGTGACGCCCGAACATCCGTACGTGCACTACATTAGCCAGTTCCAGACGCCGGATTCGCAGCGAGCCATCGGTATGATGCCAAAGCGTGGTTGTGACGTGAGCACCTGTGAGGTGGCCCGATTCTACCGGCTAAACAACAGCGGGCTGTGTCAGGTGATCTCGATGACGGTACCCCGGAAGAGTGAACTGTTCCAGGAAGATCTTTACCCGGACACGCTGGCGGACGAAGCTTCGATATCGGCCGAAGATTGGATCAGTGGGGTTGATGCGGATCCGCAGCTTATCTCGCTAAAGGTAAGTAGGCTTTGGTTGAGAGCAGCAACAATGCAGATACTTAAGACCAAGCCAGTACGCAGACGTAACCACAGAGCTCATATACATGAAAGGGGGGGGGGGGGGATTGTTCTTTGTCGGAAGAACCGTTTACCCTTCTCACTGCCACCACCACCAGGCTTTGCCATTAATGGTTTGGCACACTCGGGACATACATCTGTATGTAACTAACATCACATAAAAATCATCATCAGTCCTCTTATTCCAACGCCGCACACCAAAACATTGTAGTTTGTAAGCTCCGTGTACCGATCAGTAGCGCTAGAGCATCTCTCTGAAACCCGCTGAATTAGGATCGCGTTTTTCTCGTACAGGGTGGCTACGTGTCCCAGGCGCAAAGCACCACACTGACCGTGACCAAGAAATCGAACGTGCTGGACAAGATGGCGCCGAAGAGCGGGGGCCCGAAGACGCTATCGGCATCGACCGGTGGATCGGCAGGCGCATCGGCCAATGGATCGCCGGTGACGGTCAACAATGGGACGGGTGCGGGCGGTGGAGGAAGTACCTCACCCGCTAACAATGGAACGCAGCAGATCATGATTGGAGGTGTATCGGTAAGTGGTAGCTTGTACTTCTGCTGATTAGTTGTTGCAGCTCAGGTAAAAACAACCCCTTTTTGTGCTACGTCTTTTTTGCAGGAGCAACAGTTTGGCGAGCTGAGGACAAAGTTCGAGGAGGAATTCCGCAAGCTGAAGGCAATCATCGTGAAGCACGAAAACCGAATCCGGTCGCTGGAAGCGACGGTCAAAGCAATGACTGACCGGGGGCCGACGGAGGTGGACGGTGGGCTCGCACCTGCCGCGGCTGCCTCCACTGGCACCTCGCCCTCCCCAGCGCCAGCACCTTCCTCGTTGCCACCCGCGTCTGACGACGGTGCGCCAGCGCAGATTGGTGGTGATGGTGGTGGCCACTATCGCAACTCTACCCTCGAGCCGGATGAAGTTTAAGGGCGGCGGTCACATTAGCGGTGTGCGTGCGAGAGGAGTGGAGGCATCATTAGGGCGCACTGAACTTCCTTGTGCGTCGGGTGGCGTAGCCTAAGAGAGCCTGCCGGTGCCCAATCGGCACACACACACATATACATACACAAACAAGGGGACACCAATACCCAATCGGTGTAAAGGGAAAACAAACATTGTTACAGCAGAAAACGCGCAACAAATCACGCCTACTTGGCAAATCCTTGATCCGGCGCTGAGATTAAAGGATGCTTACCCTAAATGCGTAATACATTTGAGTGATTAGGTGCGCCAACAAAAAAAAAAAAGAGAAAGGGCCAGGTATAAAAAGGAAGAAACTAAACAAAACAACACAAATGCCTTGAATGTGGTTAAAAAGAAATGTAACACAACCATATGCTTAAAGCAAGCCTGCGATAGACGAGAAAGAGATTTTGTATTTGTGACGGTATGTTTTTATATATATACACACACACACGCGCCCGCGCATTATTACGTACTAACCCACTTTTGCTATGGCCTTTCGCCTTTCGCCTTTCCTGTTCCGCCCTTTTATCGGTCGCGTCGCACTTTCTCTCTACACGGTATGAGCGAGTGTAAGGAGCGAGGAGGTAATAGAGCTTCCCAGCATCGTTTTAAAAAAGAATGAATCGTCCCCATTTTGGGGGGATTAGCCGGAATCGAACAACACGCAACAAAACAAAAGAGTGTGTGTAATACAGCAAATTACTGCAAATTACTGCGCTAAGCATAAACAAACTGCGCATTATTGTCCATTACTGCAAACAAGAAAACGAGGGTGCTGTACACATATTTACTTACTCACTGTGCGTAATGTAACGAAACTACGTGGGAGAGAGAAAGAGCTTTCGAACTGAGATATACGACACACAACAACACAAAATAAAACGCAAACCATGAAACAATTTGCAGGCCGGACGGACGGAACGGACGAGTAAGATGAATAGAACATAAAGAGGATAGCAAAGAAACGAAAACAATAGAAGAAGAACCGCTGTGTGTGACGAATCGGCTCGATACAGAAAAAGGTAACAACAAAACACACACACACACACACTTTACACAAAAGTAGTATGGGTAGTGCGAAATCGATTAATACTTATTATTAAATTAATTCTTATTACTTGTTTTTATGATTAGATAAATCAAAACAAAGAGAGAGAGGAAGAGATCGCGAGAAGAAAAGTGTACGAGCAAAAAACAACAAAAAAACACACACATACACACAGAGAGAGAAACAAAGGTATATTAAGTATTTTAAGATAAGTCTCGTGGTAGTGTTTTTTTTTTTTGTTTCGTTGTTGAACGTGTAAACGAAGAAATGAGAAATAAGAAACCGTGGGCTGAGAGACACATTTGTGTTGCGGTGAGTAAATTTAACATCCTTTTCGGAAATAGAAATAAAGTAGAGTACACAGCGCGATGTAGTTTTATGTTTTTCATAGATTTAGATGTGTATAATATGTATTTTGTCTGCAGCCAGCGTAAATCGTCCATTTTTCTTTGAGACATGCTTCTTTTATATTACTATTCTTCTCCATAAATGTGCTGTTTGCTGCAGCTGCTGCTACTATTTTACACACTTACACTATCCCACAACGTCACAACCAGCTGTAAGCTGCTGATTTTCAATTTTTGTGGGTGAAGGAGAAGACGTAAATGATGAACTCTCTAATCGATCAAACTAGAGCTAGCTAGATCTTGCTGTGTACAGCAACATCCCTACAAACCTACGTATTCGTATGCATGCATTCCCCTATCTGTTGCTTTTTTACACTAAAGATACACACACACAGCAAAAGAGGAAGGCCAAAGTGTGTGGCTTTCTGAATAGATCTCTCTATGTGTGTATGAGTGTTTGTTACAACACCTTCTTCTTTCACGCAGCGATTCAGCATTAGCAAAGAATATGTTTGTTGTTTATGTTATTTTGAGGACTTTTTTAAGTAACTGCTGTGCTCTCCGTAACACACACACTCACGTACGTATATTATACTATACAGAGCACACGCTTTCGTTATATTGTTTACGGTACGAATCAATATTTTACCTCTTCCTTACTTTACACTCTTTTCTATTCCGTTTGCTGTAAAAACGGGAATACAGTTCTACATTTTTCTTTTGTTTTTAATTGGTTGGTGGTAAAGCTTTTAGTTGATTTTGTGTTGTTGTTTATTTATGGATGAATGTCTTTACTCCGTTGAGTTGAGTTTGATTTTTTTGCCTTCACTTTCTATTGCATGCATTCAATATGCTTATTTGCTTTGTAATCGAAGCGGCGCACTCTATATTATCATATATATCGCATCTTATTTCTCTTACATTATAGATTGGATTAATGGAAGTGAAAACAGTTTTCCACTACTCTTTCTGCGCTGCGTGCTGTACAATTTAATGATGATTTTTCACAAAACAAATATTTAAAAAGGAAAAAAAAACGCTTTTACTTCTTAATTGTCTGTGCAGTTTTAATTCCTTCTTTTTTGTATCCCATAATAGAGCATTGTTGGTTTGGTAATATGCTGCTTGTATAATGATGGAAAAAAAGCAAACAACCGTTTTGCTTAAATCCAAGAAAATTGATTTTTTTTATTATAAAACTATGCAATATGTCTAACGTCGCGCAAGCCACCAAACCAAAATTCAATACTACTAACTCTCTCCACTAATCTTGCGCGCGTGCACATCATATAAAAAGGGACGCGATGTCATCTCGAATCGGATGATTAAAGGGAAGAGGAGAAAAAATGGTTTAGGACGCCAATGGAAATGTCGGGGGGGAGGGAGAGTGGGGAAGATGGATGAGACTTCTGTTGTATGTATGTTAATGTACCCTTACTACTTGTTTTGAGTGATTTCACTTTCACTTTCACTCTGGTTTTAATTTGCCCTAACACTCCTCTTATCACCTTTGTTTGTTATTTATTAGCTCCTATTAGATTGGTTTCTTCTTTTGTTCTGTCTCTTGTAATCACACACACACACACACATTCATTCCTTTTTGTATCCCTATTTGTTTTGCTCTCACATACAAACACACTCGCACACACACACACACACTCATAAATTTGCTAAATGTACAGTACTAAAACAGAATTAGTTTACATGCCCCGTGTTCACATATACCAATGATTGCGATTGATTTTAATGTTTTCTTGTGTTAATGATGCATTCAGATCGCAATAAAGCAAGCGTCCACATGTTTTAAACAATTGTTGCTTTGTGTATTGTTTTAAACATGTGGACACTTGTTGTACTGTGACTTGGAAAACAGCTGACGAGAGTAGCTAATGAAGTTGAAAGTTGATAATGATTTTTAGTGGCGGATGATGAGATTTTTGAGTGATTAATGAACATGCTTCTTAAGAAGTGATTATAAAGCAAAACTAATATTTAATAAAAAAAACGGTAACAACAGTTTTTATTGCCAGACACCCCTACCTACTTCTTCTTTATGTATAGCACCACCTTTGATTTGTTTTTCTTTAGCGTTTAAGGACCTTTAGTTTGAAACGAAATTTGATTTCTCACTTACACAGATTGTGTTGACACGTTTGCCATGCGGTTAATGTTTGTTTATGATCGTTCGGTTGTTTCTGTTTGTCACTTGAGAATCGCGATAATCCGGGCCAATTTGTCAAACCAAGCACCAGATGGCGCTACGTACTCTTTCAATTAGCAGCACGCAGAGGCCATATAGTAAATGTTTCAAACGCTAAACCTTGCATTGTCTTTGACTTCAGGAAATAAAATATTCTTTGATATCCAACACACAGGAGACATTCGACTGGCAGTTCAGTTAAAATTCTGTAACTGTACGGAATTTTATCCGGTGTCAACGTCTGTCACGGAAAGTGGTCACTACGACTTATACATTCTGTCATCTAACGCAACTTCATACTCCGAAAGTGGGTCGTTCACGTCAATTGAGTCAGTTGAGGATCTCGCCAAAAAGCTTTCAGACCACTATAGTAGTGACTATAATAAAGTCTATCACAGCTTAATTAACACCCTTGAGATCTTCTTAGATGGCGTCGAACATCAATACCACTGCAGAGGAGTTCCTGAAGGGACATGAACTCCCTGCTGAGGAGATCACTCAGTTGAATGCCACTGGGATTACAATAGAACAAATCCGTGGGCATGAGAGCGGCCAGGAGTATTTCATCTTAGGAATTACTGCCGAGGAGGTGGGCACGCGTCATGCGGGTGTACAATTCTACTTTGAGGATCTCGAAGCCGAGTTCAAGAAGGTCGTTACTGATTATGGTGAATCTGTCAATAAGACCACCAAGAGCTATGCTTTGGAATTCGCTGTTAAGGTCATATACGAAGTTGGACCTGCCTCGCGTCAGGTAAAGAAAGGAACAACCGATAAGAAATGGAAGTTTCGGTTCCTAAAGCGTGAAGGTTTAAAGGCTGTATTTACTACCGTTTACATCGCATCCTTCAAGAATGCGGCACCACCTCTTGCCAAACCGGTAGTAAGCCAAAACACACTGCTTTTGACGATGAAACAAGCCAGCTTGTTGGCTCAGTCTACTTTCGCTGATGCTACCTACTGTGTATATATCACACACCCTATCGTAACCCTAACACTCCTGACTAATACCGACGAGAGAATACCGCGACGCGCGACACACACGATCATGAGATAATACACGATAACGAATATACGAACGCGACGCGAGAGATGAGTATACGATCACGACGACGACGACGACGATACCGGCGAGTTTTAACGCGAGTTTTACCCGAATACATTTGTAAGTTTTGTGTTTTTGCATAGCCACGACGGCCCTTAATATACGCGACGCGAGTTTTGTGGACGACGACCGGCGCACGACCCGAGACGACTCTTCTTACTGAGAGCTGAGGAACGATGACCCGATTTAGAATTGTTATGCTTTGTTTTCTTGTTCTCTTGTTTCATTTGTTGCTTCTGTGTGTTTAGTTTTAAGCGGGTTTGTTTTTTGTTTTCACAGTTTCATTCTTTTACATTTGGAGTTTTGGATTAGTGATAGAGCTTTGCTTTCTTTTTTAATTCTTAAATAAGTTACTACACTTGAATGATGAAAATCAACGACTGCTGCTGCTGGTGCGTGCGAATGCACAGAACATTTTTAAAAACTAAAACAAAAACTGTTTATCAGTGTTTTGGCAGATTTTTGTGAGAACGAGTATTAAAAAGGATGTTGTAGAAAACAGATTCCACTCTTACCACACACACAACACACAACACACGTGGAATATTTAATATCACAACAATAACGAGACGGCGGTGTGTGCGTGTTTGACGATTTGTTCGATTTTGTTTGTTCAATTTTTGCAGGGTTTTTCACTTTCTATTATCTCTCTACCCCACCGATTTAGAACGTTTGATAAATTTCTCTTTCTCTCATTAGATCAATCCTTGCACAGCCCTCTTTTACATAAAAACGAATTTCTTCTTCGGTCAATTAGTTAGTAGATAGAACGCGGCACCCAGAAAGTTGACGAACCGATATTCAATATATGTACTTCTTTTTTCAATAAGCTAATTCTATGCACCCTTTAACATCTCGTGTGGGAGAATTGGTTTGGCGTTGAGTTTTTTTTTCTTATAAAAACAATCGAGAGTTGCCTCGGTTGGGAGAATCTAACTGGCGTAGCTTATTATTTTAAAATAGGAAACGAAAAACTTTAACCATGCACAGCACTTTAACACACTTTCGTTTGACACAATGATAACAAGCCTTAACATAGGCTTTAAGTGGAAGCAAAAACAAACGATTTAGAGCAAACAGAACAAAGTGCAGGGTTTTACGGGAGCTCACTTTTAACTGTCAACAATATTTAATGATGATTGAATTAAAATAAAAACCTACACTTTGCGCACTAATCTATTTTACATTTTCGGCTAGCCTCAATTTGACTACGTTGCTCATCATGCCAGTACACTGCACCAAACCATAGTTAGATTGTAAAAAAAAAAAATGTTTCTATCATAGAAACACTGAACTGAATCGCAACTGAAAATTGTATTAAACAGTTTGGATAATCACGGAAGAGAAGAAAGAACATCGCAAGAAGTAAATGAAAAATAATGCTGAATTTTTAAAATAACACGTAAAACCCTGCATTTGCGACGGAGATCCTGCGTTTGCGATTTTACATTGCTATAATAGAACATTTTTACACACACCTAAACACCAGAATCATCTTCTTCTCTGCTACTACTCGTTTTAATGGATGGAAATGAATGGATAGACAAGACACATCAAAAAGGAATAGATTACATGCATTCCAAAACAAAATGTCCAGTCTACTACACACGCACACAATATGGGTATGATGCTTGGTGTACACAAAAAACAAAACCCAACACAAAAACACATCCCAAAAAGGAGATCCTATCAGACAGGGAGGGAGAGGTCCCCTATTATCATAAGCTTTTACAAAATATGTTGAGTGTTTCGTTTTGTTGCGCGTGTGAATTTTGTTTTTCGATTTAACCTCTTTTTTGTTCAATTCTCTAGTTTAGTGTATTTGGTGTGGTTTTGCTGCACTGCTCTCTCTGCATGGAAATATGTTCTGGATTGCGTGGTTCAGTCTTTTAAAGTTTTGTTAACTACATTTCTGTCTGTTCTGTATGTAGCGCAGATTGTAAAGATCGTTTCGATTGTTTTCCTCTCTCTCTGTCTCTCTAGCTTTATATAGTGTTTTTTGAAGCTTTCTTTTCAGTTTTATCTCTTTCATAAGGCTTTTGTTTTACATTTTTCACACGTTTTTAATTAGTTTCAGTTTGCACTTGGTTCTATTTGTTTCTCCTTTTCGTTCTCCGCTAAAGTGTGCATATTTGTGTATAGTTCCTGTTTTTTTTTGCAGAATGGTATCAGTTTTAAGTTACTTTAGAATACTTATTATCGTTTGTTTGGTTTTGTTGTTTGTTTTCGTTTTTGTTTCTCCGATTTTGGGATTTGCGAGTGTTTGGTAGGATTTTCCCCCTGGTTTCTCTTAGTAGAATACACATTACTCTTCCTACCTACCCGGTGTGCTAGCTTCTTTACTTGAAACAATAAATAAAACTTCTCCCACTATCACCCTAATGGCACACCTGGTGTTCCGCTTGTCTGCCTGCCGGCCTGCCTATCTACACTTTTATGCCGTGTTGTCTCTGTGCACCATTTGTGTTTTGGTTTGGGAGGGGGTGTCCTCGTTTCCGGCAAGATAATGCAGAGGCTCTCTGCAAAAGGATTGATGGATTTGTGCTGCAGTGCATGGTGTTATTTAACATAAAACCAGTCAGACTCAATGTTTTCCGCGTGCGCCCTTGTGTTAAGAATGTAATCAGACTTTAATTCCGCCAATCCGTTTATATTACCTTTTGTTCCTAAGCAAAGCTATGGGTAGCTTTTTAATTTACTTTAAAGTTGTCATTTGTTTGTCTGTTTTCTGTTTAGTTAATAATTTATTCGAATGACTAATATAACACAAACGTAGCATATGTTGTGTGCTTTCCTCGTTTGCTGAACGAACGAACGAACAGAGATGACGGTAAGCTGGTGGGAAAATTGAAAACTACGTCCCGCACACACACACATAATAAATATTTCCAACGAATCAAATTAATAACACAAAAGAAAACCCGTTTGCAACGTTTTTTTTTATACAACTGTTCCTCACTGATTTTCTCCATCCCCACCGATTAACGATTAATATTCCGCGATACGATACGATACGACCCGGATACGCGACGATACGATACGACAAAAACCCGCGCGAAGAATTAACGACGATACGCGACGACCCGGCGATACAGTTTTACGCGAACGCGACATATGCTGCTTTTGCTTCCTTATCCTATGCTGCCTTAAGTTGTGTCCCTACTGCTGCGCTGTTTTACGTACATAGTTTTGATGATCCTGGCTAATAATTAATATCACTTCCTTGTTTTGTTTTGCTGTTGTTGGCCCTGTTTCTGTACCGGCATAGGGTTTGTCTCCGGTGTATGAAAACAATAATGTGTAATTGATATACCTACCGAAACAAGAGAGAACAAGCGAAAATTGATTATTTTCTCTCGTATGAAGCACATTGCTGAAGATTTCACACATTTTGTGGCGCTTTTCACAGTTATCTGTTTACAGTTGAGAAATGTTTTCCGCGTGCGCCCTTGTGTTAAGAATGTAATCAGACTTTAATTCCGCCAATCCGTTTATATTACCTTTTGTTCCTAAGCAAAGCTATGGGTAGCTTTTTAATTTACTTTAAAGTTGTCATTTGTTTGTCTGTTTTCTGTTTAGTTAATAATTTATTCGAATGACTAATATAACACAAACGTAGCATATGTTGTGTGCTTTCCTCGTTTGCTGAACGAACGAACGAACAGAGATGACGGTAAGCTGGTGGGAAAATTGAAAACTACGTCCCGCACACACACACATAATAAATATTTCCAACGAATCAAATTAATAACACAAAAGAAAACCCGTTTGCAACGTTTTTTTTTATACAACTGTTCCTCACTGATTTTCTCCATCCCCACCGATTAACGATTAATATTCCGCGATACGATACGATACGACCCGGATACGCGACGATACGATACGACAAAAACCCGCGCGAAAAATTAACGACGATACGCGACAACCCGGCGATACAGATTTACGCGAACGCGACATATGCTGCTTTTGCTTCCTTATCCTATGCTGCCTTAAGTTGTGTCCCTACTGCTGCGCTGTTTTACGTACATAGTTTTGATGATCCTGGCTAATAATTAATATCACTTCCTTGTTTTGTTTTGCTGTTGTTGGCCCTGTTTCTGTACCGGCATAGGGTTTGTCTCCGGTGTATGAAAACAATAATGTGTAATTGATATACCTACCGAAACAAGAGAGAACAAGCGAAAATTGATTATTTTCTCTCGTATGAAGCATATTGCTGAAGATTTCACCCATTTTGTGGCGCTTTTTACAGTTGAGAAATAAAACTCTACTAACGGGCGAAGCACATCGCGCGGGGGACACTGTGTGGCACACCCACCATGGCTTTCTGGCACCCATACTACACACAACAATCGCATTCATTCTCATTCATTCATCTTCGGCACACGATCACACAAATTCCCTATTAGTTTTTCCCTAGTTATAGTTCCCTATATAGTTTTCCCTAGCCCTAATACCTTTAGTCTCTGTTTGCGGTTTTGCTTAAAATTGTCCCTAAATCTGTTTCTAACCCTAACCTCACTTACTTCTCTTGGCAATGTTGGATCTGTTTTTTTTTTCATTTTGGTATGTTTCCGTTTCCTTCTCCTACACACACACTTTACTGAATTCGCGCGTATCTTTGTTTTTCAACTCTATGTGTTTCTGAGTACTTGCACAGCCCTATCTTCTACGATTTAAGTGTATCCTTCCTAACGCTTCTAAATTGTTTAGTTTTGTGTGCCCTACGCTAGAATTATCCCTACACACACACACACCTGTCAACGACCAGAAGTCTCCAATAGGAGAGTATTGTTTACCTTACCTTCGAATTTAAATTACTTTCATTTGAGTTTTTCAGTTTGTTAGTTGTGTTTTTCAGTAACGCCACTTGTTTCTTTCTTTCTGCCCGGGGGATATATAACGGGAGGGAGGTTAGAGAATGGGGAATTGATGAGCGGGGAAGAGATAGAGATGGTATATATACAGGGTGTTCGAGATAAATTTGACAGTTACATTTTTGTTTATAACTCGTGATTGAATTGGCATAGGAAAACAAGCAATACGTCGTCATTCGACAGCTAAAAGTGTACGGAACAAGCAGCGAAAACATGCCGTGATAAAAAAATGCCAAAAAAGAGTACATTGTGGAAGCGGATCACATGCATCATGATGATCCGCGCCGGA
>KZ062228.1:176594-190340 GCA_002091835.1 Anopheles maculatus
CCAGCTCCCCAGATCTTAATCCAATGGATTATTTCGTGTGGGGCGCGGTGGAACGGGACACCAACAGAACCTCCAGCAACACCAAGGCGGAGCTGATGTCGAAAATCAGGTCCGTTTTCGCGGCGCCCTACCTCGCGAAACTGTCGCCAGGGCTTGTTTTCGGTTCCTGAGACGGGTGGAGGCCGTAATAGAAGCCGAGGGCGGATATTTTGAATAAAATGAATAAAATACATGGTAAGCTACTATTTCTAAAACAAAAACAATTTCCCCGATGATTAATTTTGTCAGAAAATTTTTTTTGTCTTTCTCCGTCGGTGATTGTCAAATTTATCTCGAACACCCTGTATATATGGGGTATGTAACTTAAGATGTTGTTGCTGCTGTTGCACATGCATGCACACACAGACACACATACACACATAAATAAATCATCGACTTAACGAACGTCAACCGGAGAAGCCAACATCAGCAACGAACTCCACCACTCTGCGCTGATGTTGACGCACTATCGTACCAAAAACGGTGTGGTGTTTGAAACTAAAAAAAAACAAATTTCATGTGTCGTAACATTTACATGCAAAAATACGCATTTCTAATACAGATTTAAACACATTGTTTTCCTACTAAAAGTAGCAGCATTTCTATACACACACAAGCTTTTTCGACCGTTTTCGTCGAAACGAACGAATGTTTGTGATCCTTTCGCGAAGCGCCTATTATTATGTGCCTGCCGCCCCGTGATCACAACCTTTTCCACAAAGGGTATATAAGTATGGTTTTGCCTGTTTGTGTTATGCATTTGATAAGCTTTTTTCTCGGTAAAAACAATCCAAAAATGAGCCTCATTACACGTTCCACTTTTCTTGCGATGTGTTGAGAAAGAACGCATGACACAGCTGGGCTAGAAACTCTACAAAATTGCTACAATTTGACATCTCTGTTCCGATTAATGTAGTAAAAAGATTTAAAAAATAAAAAAAAAACCCTACACTACTTACTTCCAATTCTTGTTCCTCATTCGTAAACACTCATGTCGTGTAAACGTGGTGCGCGCTAGAGCACACACACATTTCGAAAATGCCTAGCATTGTCCCTCGATTTTTTTTTGTTTCACCAAATAATTCGTTTGGCAAAAATTAAACAAGCACAGCTGCTGATCATTTGCAGCGTTTGTCACTATAACATCAACACAACGTTTTTTTTCCATTCCGTTTTACAAATCCCAGGGAAATGGATCAAAGTTTGTATGTGTTTCATTACATGCACTCACCAACACCACCACCACAGAAGGGGGACAACGGTCGATTACCTTTCCCGATCGAAAGTCCTTAGATGCTGTACATTACCGCCAAACGTTCGCTCAGCTGGGGTGGAAACTGTTCGACGAAGCGGGCCCAATTTTCCTCTCCGACTTGCATCTTGAAACCGTGCAGAATCTGTAAAATATTACATGCAAAATGATTAAATTCGATTTGACTCTCGCCGTAAGCAGTTGTGTGCGTGTGTGCAGAGCGCTACCTTTTGCAACATTTCATGTAAATCTTTCTGCGGCGTCATCCACGATGCGGCTGCATCGCAGAAGAATATAAAGTCGGGCACGACGCCAACCGGATTGACCGTGATCATTTGACACATCCCACGGAAGGCGGAATCCTTCTCCTCGTTGTCCCGAATGTTGCGCAACGATGAGCACCTGTGCATGTTTGCGTCGTAAACGATGGAATTTGGATGCAAGTAAATATTAGTAGTGTTACCATATTGGCCACACATAGCTGACGTTTGCATATATTGTACGTTGGAAAATCATTGATCATTATTATTTCGATCTACTAACAGTTACAATGAATGAGATAAAATTTTGCACATTAATAACGTAAAATGAATCATCAAAAGACATTTACGCACAAAAAAACAACACAAACATGTGTGTCGTACTTAAGAGACGAGAATATTACAATACAAACACGTCAAAAGGAGCGTGGCAAATTAATATAAACAAACACAAACACGACGATATATGAACGAAATCATTTAGGTTACACACCACTGTCGCACAAACTGTTGCAATGAGGGAGCCACTTCTACGGGGCACACGAGACCTAGACGCCCAATTGTTATTGCTGTACAGAGAGAGAGAGAGAGAGGGAAAAGAAGAGAAAGAAAACAAAACCGAGAAAGTAGTAAAGAATATGGATATGGATATGAAAGTGCGGCATACACTTTTGTTTTGTTGTTTGATTAGAGGGGACCGGGAATATGAGATAATGGGGCCCTCTTCTCCTTTTTCTTGCTGCATATTAAGAGAAAATTGAAAACATAATAATACCAATGCGGCTGTGAACCGAAAAATAAACGCGCATAGACGCAAAACACGCACACACAAGTACAGGAAATATTGTAAACAAATTAATTAACGTCCGCAAGTACTGCTTTGAATTAGAGAGATGTGCACAATGAGTAAGAGTGAGTGAGTGAGTTTAATCTTGCAAAGGAGTTTATAGTTTCAACTCAGCATAAAGATGTTTTATGACTCTCAATCTTTGCGCTGACTAGTGACTCCTTTTGGCTTCAAACTCACTCCTTTTGGATTCAAACTCACTCCTTTTGGCTTTAAACTCACTTCTTTTTGGCTTCAAACTCACTCCTTTTGGCTTCAAACTCACTCCTTTTGGCTTCAAAATCACTCCTTTTGGCTTCAAACTCACTCCTTATGGCTTCAAACTCACTCTCACTCGCTGCGCCGACTAGTGGCTTACTCCTTTTGGCATCAAACTCACTCTCACTCGATGCGGCAACTATTGACCAAGACTTCCTCACTCTTATTGAGTGAATTTGAAGCCAAAATTAGTTGGTCACTAGTTAGAAGCGAATGAGAGTGAGTTTGAAGCCAAAAGGAGTGAGACACTAGCCTGCGCAGCCAGTGAGAGTGAGTTTGATGCCAAAACGAGTGAGTTTGAAGCCAAAATTAGTTGGTCACTAGTTAGAAGCGAATGAGAGTGAGTTTGAAGCCAAAAGGAGTGAGGCACTAGTCTGCGCAGCCAGTGAGAGTGAGTTTGATGCCAAAAGGAGTGAGTTTGAAGCCAAAAGGAGTGAGTTTGAACTCAAAGGAGTGAGTTTGAAGCCAAAAGGAGTGAGTTTGAACTCAAAGGAGTGAGTTTGAAGCCAAAAAGAGTGAGTTTGATGCCAAAAGGAGTGAATTTGATGCCAAAAGGAGTTACTAGTCGGCGCAGAGAGTGGGAGTGAGTTGAAACGTAGAAAGTAATTTAAGAATAAGTTTAGAGTAATTTTTTTTCATGAATCTTTAAAGAGTGAGTCAAAGATTCAAATCCTTGTAACCGCTCACTCACTCTGATTCAACTCTGCAAAAAGAGTGATTATTCTCATCTCTACTTTGAATCATTTAGCTGCAAATCTGTAAGCAAATATACAATTACGACATGGAGAACATAACGAGAAAAAGTAGAATGACAACGATAATATTGCACGTAAACACGACACAAAAAGTGAACCATATAGAATACATTTGAAAACGGAATGATTTCAGCAAGAATTTCAATATTTTTGTATTAAATCAAATAATGATGAAACAAATCGTGTGCCAAAGTGTCATTACTTACCAGTATTTTCCAACAAAGTCTTCGGAGTGTTGACATTGTTGATTATTTCAATCAGCGGTCCCAACACCATTGGAATGTACGGCTTGGTGTCTTCCACTGTAAAATAGATTTGGGGGAAAAATGTGTTTCAAATTAGTTTTCCATTTCAAAAAGGACAATGCAACGACAAGGTCTTTGCCATAAGAAGAATACGGATCCTTTTTTCTAGCAATTCAGTCAAAGGTGTGATCTTTATAGATGGATTTTGAGCAATTATAGTTTGCTATATTATAGTAAACTATAATTATGCCAATAACAGTCGAAAAACTATATTTGAAGCGCTGCTTATAATTCCTGATCATCCTGATCATATAACTAATCCGAATTTGTTACAGTATATCTGTTCTCAAGGAAAATGTTAACACGCTTACAAAAGTTGCGCTTTCGGGATGTTTTTCTGACACTTACTCAGCTTGATACTGATCTCTCCGATAGCCCACGTTGCATTGTTGCACACCGAAATGTACTCCGGGTTCAGATTGTGACCGAGGATGGGCAAAAAGTCGGCAATGTGTGGATGGACGTGCTGGAAGCAAGCCTTCGTCAAATCACCCAACAACGCGAACGACGATTGACGAACCTGAAGCAAGAGGATTAGACGAAAATGTTGAAAAATTCCGCTACTAACCACACCGACGCTGACCCTACTACACGACTTACCTCTGGCATCGAATCTTGCATACACTGATAGAGCAGCTGCATAATGTTGCTGCTCGATACCAGCGACTCGATATAGCAATCCAAACCCTCCGCCAGCCCCGAAAGCAAATCCAGCGCAACGATCATGAAATCTTTGTCCGGCTGCTCGAACTGGGTCGGATTGGTGGTGCTGGCCACATCCTGTATCAACGTTTGCTGTATGAGCGATATGCATCGACGGTAGACTGGTTCGGAGTAGGGCAGAAAGCCGGAGTGTAGAGCCGTGGCAACGCTCGACAGACATTCCAACAGTGGAAACAGATCCTTGTCTTCGTCCTTCAGATTGTTCCACTTTTCGATCAACGGTGGCATTAGCATGCTGATGTATTCCGGTTTGTTTAGGTGATGGCCCACCGAATCGGCCAGTGTTCCGATGGCGTCGTAAAGAATGAGCAGATTCTTGTGCTGATACTTGCGGAACGCAAATACAAGCGTGTCCAGTATGAAGCCCAGGTACGGCACTAGCTCCGTGCATGCCTCCTCCTCCAGGGTGGCAAAAGCCGAACAGGCCGCCTCCTGCACACGCTTGTTCGCATCGAGAATGCGCTTCAGCAGCTCTTTCATCAACGGTTTCAGATATTGGTCGTGCGGCTGGCTGACGACCCAGTGTGCGTAGCGCGACAGTGTCCAGCAAGTGATCGATCGTACTAGTGCCTTCTTATCCGACAGACACACGATCAGATAGGGGATCAGTTCGGGCAGATGGGGCACCATACCGGTCATGCAGCCTTCCGCGATCGCTCCCAGCGCTAGGATGCCACTCTCCTTAACCAACCACTCCTCGTGGAACAGTGTTTCCTTCAGGATGGGCAGCAGAATGGGCAGGAACTCATCCTTGTACACGTTCGCCAGCACGTCCAGTGTGGCCGCACTGCACTTCCGCAAGTTCCAATCGGATGGATTGCTGTCGTCATTCATGTCGACGTACGGATCGTCGATGTCATCGTCGTCATCATTACCATCCATCGATCGTACCGCACCGTCGCTACCACCAGCACCGCTGGCCGGTTTCTGGGTGACCGTTCGCGATTTGTGGAACCGAGGCTTAATGTCCTCCTCACGGTCCGGAATCATTTCGTCCTCCTCCACGTCACCCTTCAGTACCATGATGTCGATATCGCTGTACTTCATGCCACGGACCAGTACCGGTACCAGGCGCGGCAGATGCGGCGTCAGCACTTCCTTGCAAATGTTCTGCTCGGCAAGTGACAGCCAGAACTCGCAAGCGTTCAGTGACGTTTCGTCCGAATCCTGCGTCTGCACCAGCATGTACTCGATGATGTTGTTCATGTGGGGCATCAGGCGGTCCATACGCACCTCCAGCAACATTACCAACCCGCGGCACACGTTCTTCCGCACCTCCCGATCATCGTCGGACGAGATGTGGAACAGGTTCTCGATAAACGTGTCGATGTGAACCATCAGTGCCTGGGTGCGGTTGACGATGAACTGGTTAATGCAGGCGATCGCGTACGATCGAATGCTCGGGCTCGAATGGCGGAAAAATTGCAGAAACTTTGGAATCATGACGTTCAGCGGACGGTTCAGTTCGCTGCTGTCGAGTGTGTTGGCCGAATCTTCGCAAATCTTCTGCAACGCCCCAAACGCACCTTCGCACACGATGTAATCCTGCGAGTCGAGCATGTCGCACAGGGTTGGCAACAGCTCCGGCCAGTTCGTTAGCCCACCGGTGTTGGCGATGGTCGTGATGAGGATTCCGGCCGTCGCGCGGATCAACGGGGACGGATCGCTGAGTGCCCGCAAAAAAAATGCTTGATGTACTCGAGGATGGCCGGCTGTAGCTGGGCACCGTGGATGCGAATGTTGTTTTTCAGAATCAAGCCCGAAAGTGATCGCGTTGGTTCGTTCTCGGAGGTTAGCTTCGTTAGCACGTAGATCAGATAGTTGTTAAAATCCGGGTACTGGTTGAGTTCTTCCAATTTCTGTAAAGTGGAAAGTAAGATTAACGATGAGTAATGGTTCTGTTCCGCGTGCTCCCCCGAGACGAGAGGGCGCTTTCTACACGTACCAGCTGCACGGCACGCTGCACCATATTATCCTTTGATTGTGACTGCTTCAGCAGTGTGATGATCTGGCTCAGGCCATCCGGTTGCGGTTCCCACGACATTTTGTACGCTGCTGCTGCTGGTTCAACACAATCGAAACGTGTTTTGATGCACCCACCGTTGCTCGTTTCCACGAAAGGACGATCGTCCTTTGTTCTTCGTATCACAAAAATGCTATTGCAAATGCTGACCACAGACAGAGGGGGTGGGTCGCAATGATAAAACTGGTAACTTAGCTGCCACTTAAAATTTGTTCCCTGTGTCCCCTGATCCTACCAACTGCAACACACGGATCTCGTCTAATTGTTCGCGCGTTCCGCGAACTGTCTCGAACTGAGTCGAATAAAAGATGTCGCCTGCCGAAAAAAAAACGCGAGCCTCGCTGGTAAAGTGCTTGCCTGTGTGTGGGGCAGATGCTTTCCGCGCGTGTGTACCTGTGTGTGTGTCGGTGAATGCGAATGTGTGCACTTTCTCAATTCTTTGCCCCAAAACTGCTGGTTTAGCGAGTTTTCCACCTGTCGTCCGCACTTCACTAGACGTTGAACAGATGCGCGGGTGAAATGTTGCTTCTCCGGAAGCGTGAATAAGTGTGTAATTGCTGGAAAATGCAATCTTTTGCCGCCGCAAAAATTTCACCTTTTTCCTTTTCAACGCGGGCGACTGTCAATTTTCTTGCGAAGAAAGATTTGACAGCTTTGACAGTTGTGATGTGAATGTGTTTCTGTCCGCGAGGTCATACCATGTCTGCCTGAAACAGCCATATTGGATTGAACGGAAACTGAAAACACAAAAAATTCTAGAAATAACGAATATTATTGCGATAAATCAAAGTTGTTGTTTGTTTAAATAATGTTCTGTTCCTGTTCGTTACAGCAGGTGCAAAATTAAATGCATAATAGCGCAAGAATACTTCTCGATTTCTTGTTGTTTTGAAACTGATCCAAACTGCGCTGGCTTTGACATTAGTGGCAGTGGAATAGTTTGTTTACGTGTCGACCGGTCGATATTTTGCATGAATTAGCCAATTTTTCCTCGACCGTAACAGAAAAGTGAATCAAAGAATACACAGCGTTATAACGCAAGCAAGCCATGGCATCAAAGTTAGAAATAAATATCCGCAGTTTGATTGCACAGTGCGAAGAAATCGTTGCCGTGGATAAACAGGACTGGCGGCTGAAAAAGTATATTCGATCGTTGGACATCATGATCGAGGAACTGGGTGAACAGGAGCTGGAGTAAGTAAAGTTTGGGCGCGGCTTGCATGGCAAATACAATTACAATTGGTTACACTTTGGTTCATCTTGTACAGCGAACCGGGAAAGAAGCTCGTCGAAGGGTACCGAAATCAATGCACCGAACTAAAACAGGCCTCCAGCTACGTTGAATCATCGGCCGAAGAAAAGCAACGACTCCGGATGAAACCGCGAGCGACGGAACCGTTCGGGGACGATGTGATGCGCGAGGTGCGACAGCTTCAAAATCAAATGTTCGAAAAAGAGTTACGAAGTGAGCTGTTCAATGGGAACTTTTCCACGATACGGAGGCGTGCGGGGCAGAAGGTGGCCGAAAATTTGGAACAAACAGTCAAACAATACTCGACGGAACAGGAAAAGATTGCGGAAGATATGCTACGGGTATGGGGGGTGGTGGTCTTGTTTAAATTAAACTTGTTTGCTTATTCATGATTCATTTTTCTCGTTCGAAAATATTCTCCACAGTTAACGAGAAACTTGAAGGAACAGACGGTAACTGCCAACAAGATTCTAAAGAAAGACACCGAGGTATTAACTTAACGAATGCGTTCTCGCGAAAAGAATACTGAATCCCTGCCTTTGTTTTGTTTGTTTGTCCACAGATCGTCTCGAAATCAGCCAAACTATCGGACCAAAACACTTCATCCCTTACGACGGAATCATCCAAGCTACAGGAAAACTCGAAGAAAGCGTGCAAATGTTGGATGTGGCTGATGATAGTGTTCGTTATAGTGACGTTCATATGTATGTACAACGATGGGCGCATACTTACCCTTACCGCAACATACTTAAACGTGTTTCTTGCTACTTTCAGTTATGGTAATGTTTATGAAAATAATGAAGAAGAGAGTGTACTAAGGCGCTGTTGACGGTGGAACAAAACTCTTGGTTACGGGGACACAAAACGGGCAAGAAAAGACAATGACATCAAAGCAGGCTGCTACTTTCCTCCCCAGCGCACTGTGTGTATGTGTGTAAGGTTGCTTTGATCGGTCGCTTAGGAGTGAATCATTGGAAGAGGCGTGTTTTTGTTGATCAGTATCTGCATTTCTGTTTGTTGTAAATTTTGGCTTTATTGAAGTGTATGAATAATATACAAAACTAGAACCTTTTTTGTAAAAAACATTACATTTTCTTTTTCACTTGAGGTGTGATATTTCGAGGTATGTACTTCCGTTGGAATGTTTCAGGTATGCGCGTACGCGTTTGTGTTTTTGTGACCGAGAAACAATGAAAAAACTTTATTACTTAACACAATAAATTCGACCATGTCCTTCGGGCCTGGTGACCGCGGACAATATGCTACGATCGAGGAAGAACGTATGACAAAGCTACGATGCGTGCTTCACATTCCGTTGTACGCCGGACCGCCACCACCTTCCGGCACGACCCAGTTAATGTTCTGCGTTATGTCTTTAATGTCGCATGTCTTGCAGTGGATGCAGTTTTGTGCGTTTATCTGCAGCTTCATGTTACCGCCCTCATCGTTCGCTACGTACTCGTAAACACCTGCCGGACAGAATCGAGCCTCTGGTCCGTCGTAGATGGTAAGGTTGTTCTTAACCGGGACGGTATCATCCTTCAGCGTAAGATGAGCCGGTTGATCACCCTCGTGGTTGGTACCGGTTAGGGCAACCGATGAAAGCAGATCGAACGTTAGCTTGCCGTCCGGTTTCGGATACTCGATCGGTTTGCATTCCTTGGCGGGCTTGAGGCGCGTGTGATCGGGTGAGCCGTGATGCAGCGTCCACGGTTCACGGCCACCAACAAGAATGCTAAATCCACTGTATGCTACTCCTCCGTACAGGCCAAGCCCGGTGTGAAAGCTGGGACGCGAGTTTCGCACCTTGTACAGATCTTTCCATACGTACGATTCTTTTATGCTGGAAATAAGAGACAATTTGGTACGTTGTTAGAACAAGTCGCAAGCTTATACGATCGCAAAACACCATAAACGCTTACCGATCCGGATAATCTTTCGGCTCCAGGCCAGCCTTTTCTTGTGTGGCACCGGAAAACACAGCATCGCACGCACTCTCGGCCGCCAGCATACCACTCTTCATCGCGTAATGGCTTCCCTTGACACGCGGCACATTCATAAAGCCAGCACCACATCCCACCAAACATCCGCCCGGGAACGTTAGCTTGGGAATGCTCTGAAAGCCGCCCTCGTTCAACGCACGTGCACCGTACGCAATGCGACTGCCGCCCTCGAATGTATCGCGCACTTTCGGGTGCGTTTTAAAGCGCTGGAACTCTTGGAATGGGCTCAGGTACGGATTAACATAATCCAATCCAACCACAAACCCAACCGCCACCAGTGGTGTCGGTTCGTTCAGATGGTACAGGAACGATCCACCGTAGGTGTTCTTATCCAGCGGCCAACCGATCGTATGCTCCACCAGGCCGGGCTTATGATTTTCCGCCTTAATTTCCCAAACTTCCTTTAGCCCGATACCGTACGTTTGGGGGTCGTTTTCTGCGTTCAGTCCAAAGCGTGACATTAGCTGCTTCGAAAGGTGACCACGGCAACCTTCTGCGAAGATGGTCGTTTTTGCGTGCAGTTCCATGCCACGGGCGAATGTATCCTTTGGCGCACCGTCTTTGCCGATACCGACATCACCGGTTGCTACACCCTTAACGGAACCATCCTCATGGAACAGTACCTCGGCTGCGGCTGTGCCGGGATAGATTTCTACCCCGAGGGCTTCCGCTTGCTGTCCGAGCCAGGCTACGACGTGCCCTAACCGTACGACGTAGTTCCCCCGGTTATCCATAGGCCAGCCGGGAAAGACTGGAATCGGCAATTTGGCCGATTCGGTAAGGTAAGAAAACTTGTCATGCGTTACGGGCGTGTTGAGCGGTGCGCCCTGTTCCTTCCAGTCCGGGATGAGTTCGTTCAGAGCGACCGGATCGAGACACGCACCGGATAGAATGTGTCCGCCTACTTCGGCTGCTTTTTCCACCAAGCATACTCGCAGTTCTTGGCCCTTTTCGGCTGCTAGCTGCTTCGCTCGAATAGCTGCCGAGAGTCCTGCTGGACCACCGCCAACGATAAGGATGTCCGCTTCGTCGACGAATCGTTCCATGTCGACCTCTACAATCAAAATGAGTTTTTTTTTCATTAAAAAGATAAAGAAACACGTGCATATTTGTTACTTACCTCCCCATCGTGGATCCTTATCGCGCGGGTGAACCGTGTAGTGGGTGGTAATTTTCGGGAACTGTGCCGAAACCTCCGAATAGTAGCGGGCTTGCTGGCGATTCAGTATTGTTCGAGCATCTGCGAAACGAAAGGAATCAATTACGTCCGATTGTGTAAATCAGCGGCAACAAGTCGGCAACATCTCGTCAAAACATTCTCGTCAACGTCGACCAAGGTCAAAGTCCAATGTGCACCGAAGGAATCGCCCCCCTTCGGGCAGCCTCCCCCCCTGCAG
This sequence comes from Anopheles maculatus, assembly GCA_002091835.1. NCBI lineage: Eukaryota > Metazoa > Arthropoda > Insecta > Diptera > Culicidae > Anopheles > Anopheles maculatus. Next base: position 187,709 of record KZ062228.1, read on the forward strand.
GTAACTGATTCACTGTACTTACACTTGGCAATGTTTAGCATGTTCCGGGCCATGCCGATCGATTAGGTTCACTAGTCGAGCACAGGCAAAACGTACCGCCGCACCGTTTCGTTATGTAATTTTCTGCGACCTCTCCAACAAGGTTCCAAAATCCTACCGGCTCGTGCGAAGATTCTGGACCAAACGAGGGGGTCTTTGACTGATTTCGACACGCAAGCACCTTGATCACACACACAGCGCACAGAACACAAAAACAAAAGTGCGTTCGATCTCGAGATCGCGCTCGTTTGGCTGTTTAGCGGTGCCGATGGCTTTCGATGCAGATCTGCGTAGTCGGGTTCGTAATCGGACTCGTGGTTCGTAATCGCTGACCAACTGAAGCGGTTCCAAAACAGCTGAGCGATTGTGTTTGTTGATTAGCTGAGAATGATAATTGCTACTTCTTCCGCTTCTTCTTATCCTTCATGCAGGACAACGGAATTGTGGCATGGAATAACACTTTTTCGATCTTGGTTCGCTAATCATAATATGTAATGCTTGGCAAAATACGGCTCACCGCTTGTTTATTTACAAGTTTTTACACATTTTGCTATCGTTCACCAATTTTTTCACAACATTACAAACATATTTTTATTGTTCGTGTTACGAGCAGGCAGTGCTGCCAGACGTAAGACGTCAGACGTTTCGTTGTCAAATTTAAATTTCATGGTTCAGAACCGTTACAAGTGGAAAATCGATACTTTTCAACTACTTTACTCAAATACTGAAAGAAATTAGTTTCCAATGTAGAAATAAGTGAAAGTTGACAAGATTGCTTGTGGACTGAATACATTGGATTATCGAGCAACAGAAGAAAGTAGTTCTGCGGCTTATCATTCTTTTGAAATTAGTCAAGTGCCTCATAAGTTTATGAGTTTCTTTCAAAACCTGACTCTAGACACCGAAAAAGAGATACATGGCCCATACATCCGCTTCTGAGCGTCTACAATACTTAGCCAAACAGTCAACGCCAAAAATCACGCATGTCTTTTTCGTTTTTCTCACGTTCATTCATGTTTTCAAATATTCAACTTGCATCTTCAAAAGGACTTTCGTTTTCTCAAGGATGCGAGGTCAGTCGGTAAATGTGGGTCACTTTCTACAGGACGCTAGATCTTACAAACCTTTATGCACTTGCCGCACACACACAAAAAAAAATCAGTCGCGCCGCCACAAAATACCGACAAACGCGACAAACAGTGCAAGCGATATGAAGCTTCTCAATTAGCTTCAAGTGCTTTCAATGGCCACATTACACATGTTTACCGGCATGTTTTGTGAGAAATAAAACCACCAAAAAATCAAACGCGCGATTCCTGCGCACCACCGCACAAGTGGGTGCTTCCGTTTTGGTGCGCATGGCTTTTTTGGGTGACAAACGCTCCACTGCGTTGGCATGGCAAGCGTCCTGACGAACGTCCTTGGTGTAATTAGTAGCACTTAAAATTCAATTACCGCGACCCGACGCGACGCTCGAACAAGTTCAAAGGAAGCGCTCGGTGAAGAGTTTTTTTTTTTTTGCTCGGTGTTGTTAGGAGACTGTAACATATCTCCTCTGTCGGCCATTTTTCTAAAAGGGCGCCGTTTCCCACCGGCTGGTTGATGAGCCACGGACTGTGTCCTGAAGGGATGAAGTTCCTCCATTTTCAATATAGGTATTCGATCGGTGCATGATCGTGCGAGATGTTGTACGTACCTTCGTCGATGGTCCGGCACCGCCTACTCTGTTGTCGGTGTTGGTTTTGTAGCTCACTTCCGATGGTAGGGTTTTCGTGTTTGTTTTATTGACTAGCTCGGGATGAGAGGGGGCCGGAACCGGGCGGACGGATCAACGGGAACCATTGGGACCATCGTTAGGTCCCATTAATCACCTTCACCCGCACACAGGAACCGTGTGTCCTGACGCGGGGCGTCGTAAATGTGTTGTTAGTTTTTCGATTCACCATAACCGTTATTAGCTTCGGTCATCTTTTGGACGGTTTCGGATGGATGGGTCGAATCGTTTTTTTTTTTCTACAATTCTTTCTAGTTTTCCCTTCCCAACCCGACCGGTGTGGGCTCTTCCGTTCCATGCTTACGGTGTCTCATTTCGTGCCGTTTCTGGCAAGTCATAATTATAATATTTCACCGCCCGCTTCCATGCTTGATCCTGCTATGTCTTGAGGTCCCACGAAATCCCTCAAACTGTTTTGATGACCCGCTGCACTACGGCCCGGAACCGTAAACACTAGGTTTGGCAAAACGTGGGCACGATTAAGCTGACGGAAGAGAATGATCCTCATTATCGGGACAGAACTGACAGTATAACTTCCTGTTTCTGTGTCTGTACCGATGATTGGTGCAGGCCGTCTGGCTCTTTTAGTAGGTCAGCAGGTCCTCTGCTGATGTTATTATTTATTTTTTGAACATTCTTATTTTATCTAAGAACTCATATAATACATAAGTGATCTTAATACCTAACACAATATCAACTGAAATCGCTCAACACATCAAACAGAGGAAGCTTTTTCCTTTCTTACCTTCTTACCCTAACTTGCTGAACGTCTGGCGCGATGGACTTCATTTTTCACGGCTTACATCCCATTGCCCTCCC
>KZ062229.1:0-25193 GCA_002091835.1 Anopheles maculatus
GGTTGTTTTCTGTTTCTGTTTTCTGTTTGTTTTCACCTCATAGTGTGTTGTAGTAGTGTGTTTCGCTTGCTTCTCGCCTTCAGCTTTTATAATATACTCTATTTCACTTTCGCTTCTCTCACGTTTATCTTTAAATTCGAGATTTTGTTTACTTTCTTTCTTCTCGCATTAGTTTTTCATTTTATGTTTTACACACACTCACATTAATGTTTGCTTTTCCCTTAAACATTTAACGCTAAAGTTAGAATGCTTCTTTCTTGTGTTGCATTTATCAAACTCACACTTTTGTGTGTTTTGTTTCGCGTTTTGTTTCACTTTCTTTCTTATCTTCGTCCACTTGGATTCTCGTTTTGTATCATCATATTTTTCTTTGCTTATTGAAACTTTCACGGTGCCCGGTGTTTTCTTTGGTTAAACAATTGAAAAGCATGGCACACGTTCCAGTTTTCATTCTGTTTTCTCGTTTTTTTTCCACACTTTCATCTTCTTTTTCACTCTCTTTTCCATTCGATGGCACAAAACACATGTAAGAAATGCTCCATCGTTTCTACGTCTTGTTCGCTTGATTGCGCGCGTGTGTGTGTGTGACTTAACTTCCATCTGTCGGCGCCCTTACAGGAAGCCATTATCATATTAACAAACAAAATATAGAAGTAGCACAAGAAAAAATAAACAAAAAGAAAAGTGTGCTCTTTATCATTTTATCCATATAAAACCAATAAACAAAACGAGAATAAAAGGAAAATGATTGATAAACATCACCACGCAGGATATGCTTCGCCTTGCGACACTTGTTGCTTGTTGCGTTAACAAAACCACCACGCACGCACGTACGCCCGCACGCACACATACAACGCTGCTGCTCCACTTTGCCCTTAACTCTCTATACAACTAGCTCATTCTGTTGTTGTGTTTTGATTGTTCTGTCTATTGTTAAATGGGGCACCGGCAGTTGAGAAAAGAACAAAAACACAGGAAAACACACGGTGTTTCAAAACGGACTGTCATTACTGAAGGCACTTGACCGGCGGCTGATGGTCAGGTCCCAACGGAAGTTACTTAAGTGTGCTCAAAAACTCAACCACAATAAAAAAATCCGAACCGAACGACTCTCGCTCGCTCAAATGATGCGTGAGAGAGCGCGCGTCGGTATGTTGCTTACCTATTGCCCGGGTACTATTGTGTTTGCTGTCTTATACATGTAAGTGATCCTGATCCTTGTTGCTATTGGTTGGCTTTGTAAACTATTACTCAACTTCTTCACTCGTGTAACTCTTCTGCTATTACTGTCTCGCTTTCTTCTCTTCTTCGCTTATCTCTCTCTCGCTCTCTATTATTGTATATATTGTAGGTACTAAATAACAACTGTATATTGTTCTATCGTGTTCTGCTTAGAAAAGGTAAAGCCTCCGTTGCGGCAGGCCGGTTACCCTTCCTTAGTTTAACTATTTCCGACCCCAAACTCCCCCCCGTGGAAAGGGGGCAAGCAGGTTGCTTTGTTGTGGTGTGTGAAGAGCACTAAATCCAATCCCTCGTCCTTTAGAATAAAAGGAGCTGAAGGTGTTCTGGGACAGTAAGGATGCTGGGAAGTTGAACAATGTGTATAAAAAAGTACATCCGTTCATCCTGTGCTTCCTGCGTGTGTGTGTGTGTGTGAGTGTGAATCGGGTTTGAACTGTTCGAGCTATCCTGTTTTGTATAATAACTTAATTGCACTACAGTTGATCATATATCTTCGGATTTATTCTATTGGTTTGTGTTCTGTTTGCATCCCTTTGTTTGTTATTAACTATGCGAGCTTTCCTAAAGCTCTCTCGCTTTCGCTCTCTCTCTATCTCTGTCACAGTTTAATGTTTTATAGCTGCTCGTCCCACTCTCTCGCTCGTTCTCTCAGAAAACTCCTCTCACAGTGGCGTGGTGCCGTGACCAGGAGGAGCAGTAGTAAACGCTTAGCCAGTTTCTATTGTATTGGTTTGTTGCTTGTGTGTTGTGGTTGTGTTATAAAAAACGTCTCTCTCTTTCTCGCTCCCTCTCTCTCTCTCTCTCTGAGAATAAGAAAAATAGCACCATCTGTTGTATAAGGGGAGTGGTTGTTTGTTGTTGCGTTTCTGGTAATATCTGTTATCTATTGCACACTGTATCCTGTATTAAGAAGAACAAACCTGTATTAAGAAAAAAACAACGAACAAAAAAAAAACCGCTGCACTTTGACTATTAAGAACACTATAACCCTACATTATTGCATTACTATAAAAAGGTGGTGCGTGCGCGTACGGTGGCTTTGTGCGTGTGGGGTGGTACGGTTTGTTGTCCCTGTGTGTGTGTGTGTGTGTGTTTGTGTGCTAGGTAATTAAATCTAAGGTTCGCTCTTGCGCCACCGACAGAGGTATATTATCTTGCTTTTTCTAGAACAGTTTATGGAACCGATCATGCACAGTTCCCGGTGTTGGAAGCAAGTGAAGCAATCCCGGTGAGTGAAACTGATAAGTAGTTTAAAAAAACAACACAAAACTGTAGAAAAAACGAAAAAGAATTAATCTTAGAACCCTTTTGTTGCGTTCGCTTCGTCAACAGGCCACGGATTAGGCTCCCCCGGTTTGCATCTGTCAGTTCTGCTTGTCAGTCCTTCCGTCCACTAAATCGCGTTCTACCGTCTGGTAACCAATAGTTGCTGAGAGCCGTTTCCCAATCCTCATCCCCCCTAATTGCCATCGGAATGGACTTCACGTCCACTCGAACTCTCGTCATTTATGCGCATCCGATCCGATCCACAGGTTTTGTGCTTCCTTGCGCCTTCGCTTCATTGTCGCTTGTTCCCTTCCCCATCAGTTCAGTCTTTGGTTTCGATTACGATCTTGCACTCACACACACACTCACTTCGCTTTCCTGGCACTTTCCGACGGGTTTGCTCTATAACACTGCCTGTTCACTTGTCCAATGGTTTTGGGTGTTTGGTGCAGAAACCATACCGAGACTTGGCGCGACTAGTGTCCATTCGCCATCGTTTCTAGCGGGTGATGCAATGGCGGTTGCTGTGGTGGTTGCTGCTGCTGCTGCTGCTGCTGCGGTTGATGCAGGTGAACCAAATGCTGTGGATCGCTCGGATATCACTGTGCCACGACGGCTTGCGGTATCGGGGCGGCTACGATTGCGGCGGCTACGGCTGCGGCGGCCGCTGCCGATACTGGCGGCGGCACAGACACCGGTGGACCATTCGGTCCGGTACCGTGGCCCGGTGGCGGTGGGGGTCCATTTCCCGCCCCACCCGTCTGCTGGTTCTGCGGTGGACCACCAACGTTCGGGGTGCCCGAGACAGCGGCGGCGGCGGCGGCGGCTGCTGCGGCTGCGGCAGCTGCTGCCGCTTGTCCGTTAGCGTTGGCTGCCGCCACGGCAGCCGCACCGAACGATTGGTTGAAGGGTGGACCGTAACACTGCGGGAAGTACAGCTCGTGTTTGACCGGTGTGGCCATACGCTGGATCAGCTGGTTCTGCTTGTCCATCAAAAACGTTGGCGATACCTTCTGCTCGATAATGCCGTTGTTGTTGTTGTTGTTATTGTTATTGTTATTATTGTTGTTGTTGGCCGCAGCGGCTGCATTGTTGTTGTTGTTGCCACCGGCATTATTTCCGTTCGCCGTGCCATTGTTTCGGGCAGCATCGTTGTTGTCGTTATTATTATTATTATTGTTGTTGTTGTTGTTGTTACTGCTGCTATTGTTGTTATTATTGTTGTTATTGTTGTTGTTGTTATTGTTGTTGTTTAGAGCAGCCAGCTTGCGCGATTTGGACGAGTGCGGGTTCATGTGGTTGTCGATATGTTTCTTCACCTCCTGTTCGGTACCGAATCGTCGCCTACAGTTTGGCATCGGGCAGCAGAACGGTCGATCGCCCTGTGAATGGTACAATAGGGGGGAAAACGATGTGATTAAGCCGTTGTATTTATAGAGTAAAACCATTCCACCATCGATGGTTTGCTTGAAATGGATGAAATAAAACCTAAAACCCCTAAAGTTATGCATTCCGTATAGCAAGCATTCGTTTATTCGCTTAGAATACATCTTCTAAATGGAGTACGTGGAGTACAAAAATAATACGTTCAATTTGAATTCGAATCTCGTTTAAGCCGCACCACCTTATATACTTAATGAAAGTACTATTCTCCTAAGTGTGTTTGAAAGTATCTGATTTTTAAATAATAATAATAGTAGTATTCAAACAAGTATTCAAATCCAAGATGGAAGCTTTGAAGACTATCTTCCACAAGTTGAACCAGATTCTGGCATACGCTGACGACATAGACATCATTGATCGTTGAGGCCCCTTTTACAAGGCAGAAGCTTACAAAAGGATCAAACAAGTGGCACTGAACGCCGGGTTGGAGTTTAATGAGATGAAAACTAAAATTATGATAATACAACTAGCGGTCCTGCTAATTTACACGAATTTACACGATTGACGTGATTCACAGAAAGGTGACCGTACCATCGAAGTCATCCAAAATTTCATTTATCTTGGGGTTTAAAAGACAACACCGATAACAGGCTAGATGTTGGGAGACGTGCAAGGGTGGAAGGTTGCCAACTATGAACTTCAGCCTGAGCTGTAACTTCTCCACTCAAAATACCTGTCGCGACGGACGAAGCTGAGCCTGTATAGAACCTATTGTTGTCCCAGTACTCACTTATGTCTCTGAGACATAGATACTAGTAAAAACTTCGAGAGGAAGATGCTCAGAATGATCTATGGAAACGTATGGGTTGGTCATGTCATGAGAATAGCACAAGACGACACAGCCCGTAATGTGATAGACCCAAATTGAGATGGAGCGATGGCGTTGATGCGTCCGCTAGGATATCGGATTGGCAGACGACGGCGCTAGATCGTGGGCTGTATAAAGGACTTTTAGAGTAGGTCTATACCACGAAGCGATTATAGCGCCTGACAAGTATGTAAGTGAGATATAAATAAAATCTAAACTTGATTGATGAATGATTAAACTGTCAATTTTACCTTGTGTACAGCAATTAGGTCAAGCAATTTATACCAAGTACTACATATAAAGAAATACACCAAAATTGGAGGTTCAAAGCTGTACTAGTCCTTATCGAAATTTGATTTAACTCCACTGCCTTGCTCACGGCATGTGCAACTTAACATGGCACAGTAGATTAATTAAACCAATGAAGAATTGATCTATCCTCTGGTTTCCGATGCCAGAGACAATAATGGTGCCTGTCTTTACATGCTCCAATATGTCTTGTGACCCATCATGACCTAGCATGACGTTTAAGCAAACAAGAAGCAAGAGGCAGTAGGCATACAACCACCAACAATACATATATCCTCCGCAAATAAATGAACCAAAAAAGTCTAGAACTGAAATCTAATTTTTACAACTACCTGGTGCGTTCGGGTGTGCTGATCAAGGATTGCCTTCTGTCGGAAGTCTTTGCCACACTGTCCACACCGGTACGGTTTCTCGCCAGTATGTATACGGATGTGCTGTTTTTGGTGGGAGAAATACAAACGAAATAAAGCATTAGAATCTATTAGCGTTCCTTTCACGTGACGGATTCGCCATCCTACCTGATTCAGGATCGTTCGCTGCCGGAAGAACCGTGGACAGTACATACAGCCGAACGGTTTCTCGTTCGTGTGGATGCGCAGATGCTGCGTCAGGTGCGATTGCTGCCGGAACCGTTTGCCACACTCCGGGCACGGATAGGGCCGGGACTCGATGTGTATGCAGCCGTGCTGCAGCAGCGTACTCTTCTGCTTGAACTCCTTCTGGCAGATCGGACAGCGCACGTACAGCGGCATACCGGCCGAACGTCCATGCTGGATCACGTCGGGCAGTATCGCCTTGCCGCCGGTCGCCTTGTTAAGATACTGCAGATTGTTGCCAAAGATCGAATGGTTCACACCCTTGCCATCCTTAAAGTAGGCCGGATAGTTGTCGGGTGAGAAGCAACCGCGCGATTCACCACCACCCTGCGACGCTTCGTCACCGAACGTTTGTTCGTCTTTCGGTTGAGCATTTTCCAGCTCGGGCGGGTACGGCACATCCTGGGGCCAGAGCGTTGCGTGCGGACCGTTCTTGAAGATCAAATGCGGAGAAACATCTGTGGAGTAGCGAAAAAAGGGCACCGTGAAAGATCTACTGTACCGTGTGGAGCGTGGGATTTAGCTTAAGTCTAACAGGGATGGACATAATAGTACGAGCAAAATTTGGAGTGTAACGTGTGCCGTAGATAAATACAAGTAATGAACCAACCAATTGGGAATGCATAGTATTGTGACATTGGAGTAGGTGAATTTTGAAGTTGTTTTTTGATAACAGTATCTAACTGAGGCAACTCGTTTTGGAGAGGTGAGATCGGTATAGCTGACAGAGAAAAAAGGGAAGCTTTATAGCACTTTATAGCACCGCTTTTGTGCAATGAGTTCCTTACAAAAGCTTCCCTCTTGTCTGTCTGAGCCACAGCATGCATAAGGAAGGGATGATAAAGTACCACAACACACCAGAAAAAGAAAGCTACAATGAAGGAGAGACATTTGCTATAAAGCTGGGAAGAGGGTGCTCGAGGCCATACAGAACGAATTCTAGCGCGGAGCGCATCCTCGCGACGCTATACTTTCACAAAATCGCCAATCAAAACTGTGCCGCCGGATGTGTTTCGCACCAGAAGTCGCTGAGGCCTGTAGTAGTAGCAGAAAGGATGTGAAATGGCCGCCCACCGAGGCGAGGATTTCAAAGACGTCCAAAAACAGGGTGCCATAAACGGGGTAGTAAAAGCGGATGGATGAAGACGTAGTAGTATGGGTAGGTTGTGCGTATTGGGGAACTAAAGGAACCAGGATATTGCATACAAAGGGTATATGATTGTGTGCGATTGTATGTATGTGCTTGTGTTTGTGTGTCTGTGTATGGGCGGAACAGGAAAGAAGCAGTATGCGGTACTAAAATTAACTAAGTATATATAAATCGTCACAATAATCGATCGCTCGCCTTGATGGGTGCGCACATGTTGGTTCAATATGGCCTTTTGTCGAAATTTTTTGCCGCATTCCGGATACGGGCAGCCGAACGGCTTATCACCTGAGTGAATGCGGATGTGCTGGTTCAGGATGGCCCGCTGCCGGAAGCTGCGCGGACAGTACGCACAGCTGAACGGTTTCTCGTTCGCATGTATCCGCAGGTGTTGCGTCAGGTGCGACTGTTGCCGGAACCGTTTCCCACACTCGGGGCAACCGTACGGGCGCGAATCGGTGTGGATGCGTTCGTGCTGCAGCAGCGTACTCTTCTGCTTGAAGTCCTTCCCGCACGTTAAGCACTTGAACAGACGGAGGTCAGAGTTTTTCGACTTGGAGTGACTGCCGGTACCGGTACCGGTGTTGCCCGCGTTTGCTCCGGTACCGTTCGGACCCGGTGCGACACCGTTCGTTGGTGAGTGGTGAAGTTGCTGGTTGGTACCGGCGCCACCAGGTGCTCCACCGGGTGCGGTTGCTCCTGTGCCACCGCCACCACCACCACCACCGTGTAGCAGGTCGGGCATACCGTACTGCTCCAGGGCACCGGATTGGTCGAGCCCGGTTGGCATACCGACCGGCAGGACGCCCGTCTTGTTGAGATAGTGGTGCAGCGGTGCAAAGCCCGGCGGCGGCAACATGGCGCCCTGTGGTCCGGCGTGATGGCGCTGGGCGTAATAGTTCAGCTCGGCCTGGGACGCTTCGTTCCCGAAACAGCCGGGCGGTCCCGGAGGTCCTCCACCGCCGCCACCTCCTCCACCACCTCCACCTCCGCCGGCCGGTGCCGATTGGTTGCCCTGCTGGTTTGGATCGTTCGGGTGGGCCCCGGACGAGTTGTTGCCACCCTGTTGCTGCTGCTGCTGCTGCTGGACCAACTGTTGCTGTCCGTTTGGCTGCTGCTGCTGCTGCTGGTGTTGAACGGCCTGTTGCATGCTTTGTACCTGTGGAGGAAACAAACAAACACATCGGGGGGGATGGAATTAGCTACCGGATGCTTAATGCTGAGCCGCACACACATCTTCTCACGCCGGGCGAAATGTACCTTGATCAAATCTTCTTCTATGTCTGGACCGTTATTCGCAGGATACGGACTAGTGGCCGGGCTGTGCAGATGACCATTCGCTTGTTCACCCGGTTGCTGTGGCCTATTGTCCTGATTCGGCGGACTATGATTGGCGGAAGTTTGCTGATGGTGTTGCTGCTGCTGCTGCTGATGATGCTGAGCGGCGGCAGCTGCTGCCGCGGCTACCAGCTGTTGCTGCGTCGCCGACCCGTTCATGTGTGCCTGCAGATGGTTCTGAGCGTTCTGCTGGTAGATGGCTTGGCCCTCCGCATTTCCCCACTGGACGGCGGCTGCTGCCGCTGCACCACGTTCGGCCGCTTCCTGCGAATCCTTGTACAGTACGTACGGGGCCGTATCCTGCGAGATGCAGTACATGATCTGGCGCGGTACCTTTAGGCCTGCGGCGAGGCAGGCAGCAAACGAGGCAGAAAAATTGATCGCCATCCTGGGGCAGCTTTGTTGCAAGAAGTCTCCAAGATGTATCTCCCGGGGTTTAGAAGCTCGTTTCGCTCCGGAAGCTGAAGATCACCTTGTGGTGTGGTGTGAATTCTTGCTTACTCTCTGGCAGAAATGTGTCGGCAGCACCTTCTGCAACCGTGTTCGTGTCGAGTGGTCGTGATCGCCGTTCGCATGTAGGTAACGATGACGATGGGGAGGGTGGTAGAAAAATATAAAAGGCTTCCAGTAAACCGGGGAAGCAAGCCGCAAGGTCTCTTGTTCAGTGAGCCATCCTGTTGAATAACGGTTCCAGCCTTTTTTTGGGTGGGATTTCTAGTTTCTTTCTAGTTACGGAGATTTTGTTTTGTTTTGTTTGTTTTTAACTGTTTTTCTCGGTTCGATCGTGTTTCGAACGAGCGGAGTGTGTCTGTAAAGGAGGCAACGAAAGAAAAACAAAATGATTGTGTGTTTTCTGCCACTATGGTTTGCTCGGCGCACCTTAATCGTTAAAAGTATGAAATAAAGAAAACAGAAGAAAGAAAAACAAAATGTATGTAAATAAACGAACAAATTCTTAGTACTAGCTTTTAAGAGACAGTTATAGTTAGCTAATTTCAAGAATATGTAAAACACAGCACAACAGAACAACAGGGAACGGAACGTACTTTTTCCAAGCACTGAACAGTGCAACGTAAACGCCACTACTAGTTCAAACGGTTTCTCAATAATGGTGACTAGGCGTGAGCTTTTCCGCACTAAACTACCGTCCTGTTTACACATTTGTTAAAAAGAATCAACAACAACTAGGAAAAAAAATCGGACGTACATGCGACCCATGAATGGAAAAGAGGTTTTATTACATTCCCTTTCCCTGCCTTCCACCTCTCTTCCCTTAAAGCTACCGATACCGTGGCACGGGTTTTCTTCGAACTCGGTCGAGTCCATCGTTTTTTTATGCACTTGATGCACCATCAGGTCTGCGTTAGGTATTGCGAAAGCACCGGGGACACTATTATTTTGCGTGCACTGCATTAACTGCATTTAAGAAGGGGAAACAACAACAGCGAGACAGCTAAATAAACCGCTGACCCTGTGTCGGTGAGATTTTTTGTCCGTTTCTTCCAGCCGAGGAAACGATGTTTATTTAAAACGACCGTTAAAAAAAATAGCCGATCAAAACCTAGATTAACTAACCAACATTGTGTAAGAAGCGGGACGTGCCGGGTTTTTGGGAAGCACCCAAACTTTAAAGTTTTTTTTATTTTGTTTATTTTATTAATCGTTTTGTGTTTTCCGTTTAAACAGACTGATTGTGTGCCATTACCGTTAAGTTTAAAAATTTGGGTGGGAATCGCTTTTTTTCCCCCGTGCACCATGAACAGACACGGTAACGAAAAGAAAAAAAAAACGCGACACACTATTAAAGACGTTAATGAAGTGGTTTATATTTTATATGAATCTGCATGTTATGTTTTCCTTTTCCCAAAACAATTTTCAACCCCTTAGCTGAGTTCCGCTGCGTTTTTTTCCGCGCCATAAAATTGGAAAATTGCAAGGCGAAGAAATTTTGCCGTGCCTATTGCACAAACTGCACACGCTTTTTTTTTCTTCGTTCTGTTTCACTTCACAACGCGCTACCAAACGGTGGCAGTTTCGCAAAGTGAACAGCAGTAGCTTTTTTTTTTTGGTTGTTGCTCCGTTGCCGTATGTATATTTGCTCTTTCTACACGTTTCCGGTGAAGAAAACGAGAGCGAGAGAGAGAGAGAGAGAGGGAGAGAGAGTAATTTGTTTTACTTTTCCCGCGCGTTTCTTCTTCTTTTTGTTTTCGCGCGCTAGTGGCAAACAAAAATATAATGCAGCTAACTGCAGCTGCAATAACAATAACACAGCAGGCTCCAACCAACCATTCCAAGGCGTTCTCAAGGCACTCAACACGCACACACACACTTGGTGAAGCAAAATAAAGAGGACATGAAGAGCGGGTCTTTTTCTTTTTCCTGCCACCATACCGTGCATGGTTTTTGAACTATGGTCGACGAATTTTGTACAACGTTAGAGATTGTTTTAAAAAAGGAGTAAAATCTGGCTGTACAAACCATCCCCTGGTCTTGGGGGTCTGGTGGGAACGTTTCATTCAGTACGTTTGGAAACAAGTGTTGGACTTGCTTTATTTACCGCGAGGGGTACTAATGAAGTGACAGTTGACGTTTGAGGTTACTGTCAACTAACCTGAAGGTTGTTAGTAAGCTGTCGTACGTTTCGTTTTATGACGGTCGTGGAATCCATTCATATCATTTAAATTGCACTTAAGTCTTGTAAAGATGTATTTTAATGTGGAAAAGTCAACCAAAATACGGCCATAGGAAAACAATGTATTTTAATGAATAACGACATATAACAGGAACACAATGAGCAGAACTACGCTATCACGAAGGAGGACAAAATACATATGATGCTCAAAATAATGTGGACCATCCTCGGATCAAACAGATGGATTTCATTACATTTAGGAAATGCTACAAAATTGAAGAGAATTTCAAAAGATTATTTTAGGTACCAGAAACAGCAGCATCACCAAAGGAATAACCATATTGAAAGCTCTATAACTCGAAACATACAATTTAAACTATACTAGCTTATGTGGCTCGTTTACGGGTGCTACACAAACTCCGGGAATATATGGAAAGCGAAGTATGTGTAGGACCGCTCTTATAAGAGAGTGGTTTCGTGTTATAGTTTTTTTTACATATAAAGACTGTTGGAGATGCGAGAAACCACAGTAAAAATTATGGTTTTAGATGAAGTGGCCACAATTCAGCTAGCGGATTGGAGTAGCCTGTGGTGTTACTCATTTCGTTTCATAGTCATTTTTTTTTTTTGATATCCGAGGAGGAGATCTTCATAGAGACCCATGGGTCCACCGATTGGGTACTGCCGGATTCGACCGACTAAAACCTCCTCGAGCCTTACGCCAAACATTCCCAGATCACCAACGGGGGTATAACATTGGAAATCCTTTCATAGTCTTAAACAGTTCTGGACGGCATATTAAGATTCCCATGAACCCAAACAACAATCCTTCTCACCGTTAGATGTATAAATACCTAGGATCTCTTATTACCACTTAGTCTTACTACCTCATCAACTTCACACGAACGAAAGCATTCTGGCAAACCTGTATACGAAGCTGACTTGCTTGCTTTGTTGATAAAACAACCTCGAGAAGTCTTTGCCTGATATTTCTGGCTTCCTCTACTTAATTGGCCTGTAGCTAGATAGTCAGTCCTGTGTAAGAAACTGCGATCCGAATAGAATTCGTATCCGTTCTTTATTGTTGCTTGTCTCGTGAACTCCAGCCAAGAGGTAACACCTGTTCTATCTGTGTTTCTTATGGCTTATTGATAGATTAATGGAGGGTTTTTAATTGTATGTTGTTCTGATGTTCGGGGTGGCCCGGTGGAGTATACGATAACGGCGCCGGTCTTCACACGGCAGGACCGGGGTTTGAATCCCGGCGGATCGCCTCCCCGTACGCAGGACTGACTATCCAGCTACGGGTAAAACTTAGTCACAGAAAGCTAGCAATAGCTGGCAGGCCAAGACCTCACGAGGTTGTAGTTCCAAGGAAGAAGAAGAAGATGTTCTGAGTATGATGTCCAACACAACATTGGCTATATAGCATATGTCTCTTCTTTTCCACCTTCCTCAGAGCCTAACAATTTGATTGTGGATTTCTAAAACTCTCAATTAAATAGCCAGATCTCTATACCGCACGCTGGACCCAGATGTATTTTATCTTGTTGGCATATAGTTCTCCTGAACTTGGTAAAAAATGTTGTTCAATGTGCTGTAAAATCAGTTCCTTCACAACAATACAGTTTCATTAAGTTTAAACTCTAAAAAAATTCTTCATTAGTCCTTCCTCCACCTATTTTAATACCAGCGGAACAAAGTAAGGTGACATAAGCAATACTGTTGAGAAATTTAATCGTAAAACTATCTTCAAATCGCGTGAGTTCGCGTACTGCAATAAAAACCACAAAGCAAATCTTCAAACGCGTCACGTGCTCTATGGAGCATTCTAGCGTTTAATATACAGATCAAGTTATCATGCCATCTCCAATACGACAGATGAGATACTGAACGAAATTAATACTATTAATTTGCATAATTTTAGGCGTTATTTAAACTCAAAACAATACTGGATGCATCAAAAGCTAATTAAATTAGTTTATGTTTTGTGGATACAAAGAAGAAGGCCTTATAAGAAGGATGAATTTGTAATTCTCAGACATACCATTACCTCAGAAAAAAATACAATTAATAAATAAATATTAAATGTATTTAAATTGAGAGGAACTAGAAGTATCGTTTAATTACAATTGTGATCATGTATTTAACATGCCAAGCCTATAACGAATTTTAACTACAATCATTATAATAAATATACTCCTTATTAGTATCCTCTACCACATAACAAAAACGGACGCCAACTATTTGATGATAAGCCTTTTTAAAACGCTACCCCACCCTACAAACGCATCCATTCCAACGCACAGAACATTGCACGTGCGCAATCGCCCGAATATATGCAACCAGCAAGTGTGAGTGAGTGAGTAGCTGGCTTGCCGTGGATCGGGAATGGATTTAAAATTTTATTCGGGGTGCTTGTGTGAGTTGATTTTTTACGTTTACCGAATCGGTGTGTGTTCTTTTTTTTTGTGTAATCGAACCCTCTCTTTCAATGCACAAGCTTCCCGATGGAAAACGAACGAATGGCGCCACGTTGCTGAAAGGATGCTGGGAGGCCTGGGAGAAGCACAAAAAAAAACGAGCTTGAACTCTGATGTGCAATTTTTCGATAAAATAAATGTGCGCCTTTTGGAATCGGAGCACAAGAGGACGCAACTGCATCGAAATGTAGCACAGGGAACCGGGAAGAAAAACTGTGAAGGCGCGCGAAATCAGCAATCCATATGCACCACGCATGTGCAACTCAAATATTTATTGTTTACATTCACCGGCCAATCCAATGGGACACATAGAAATGCACGTCCGAAAGGTTTTAGTGGGGCAGGTGATTGGGAAGCGAGCAGAGGGACAAGGGTTCATAAAACAATAGACTTTTCCGAGGCAACCAGACGAAGAAAGGAAGGGAGACGGGGGAGAAAAAGAAAATACGGACTCTTCCTCCCCAACAAAAAGGATAATCAGAGTGATAATAAAAACAGACGAATGCATAATAAAACAAGCACTGGTCGGGTTCGGGGGGGTTTTGCATTCTTTGCGTTCTTGTTCATCTGCCGTGTGCGCCAGAGGTTTTGTTTGTGCATTTGCGACAATAGCGAACGAAGTCCTTTCACTCTGTGTGTTGTTAATTATCGAATGCTTTGCCATTGTTGTGTGTTGATGCGACCAGAGCAGGACGATCCAGTGATGGCAGCAAATGATGGAAAACAATAGTCCGGCAGGGTGGGGGGAGGGACTTCATCTTCGTTCGGTTACCGGAGTTTGGGCACCAAAACGGCAAACCCATTGAAATAAATATTAAATGCACCGGCCTGTCAACGGGAGATGCGAAGTTGTAGCAAGCGAACCGGTGGCTGGTTTCAACCAATTCCCCAAAAGCCGGACCGAGTTTGACGTGTTGAGATTGATCGGAGCAGTTGGGAGACACGGATACGACCGACCCGTTCGCAAATGATGAGTGACATTCGGGGTGCGATTGAGAGTGATAACGGTTGCACCTCTTGCCTGGTGATTGGTAATGGTTTGTAAACATTTTGCAATTGCAATGGATATAGTGTAAAATTACATAAACTTTAGACCATTTTACATTGTAATACTTTTTTGGAAGTAATTTACAAAATGCACACTTTACCCAGTGAAAAATCTCTGCACTATGCCCATGAAGATGGGTCACTTTATCAGGATTCAGCGATGCTGAAGGCTAATAGCTTCTAGTTTTGGTTGATGCAAGTATACCATAACTTGAATGGGGTTAACTTTCTTTAATTTAAATTACAATTTTCTTATAACTTTGCGGCAAATCTCGGAGAGCAGTAGCTACATTCTTACCATTACTTCATTCATTTTAAAGCCGCGTATGACGCGTATAGCAAAGGATAAATTATAGGACACAGTGAGCACGTTTGGTGTCCCAACCAGGTTTACCAGGCTTGGAAAAATTGCAATCACCAACATCATCTGTCAGGTGAAGGTAAATGGAAAACTCTCAGGTGCTTGCCAGTCTGTTTTTCAAACTGGCCCTAGAGAGGCTCATCCGAGACTCAGAGGTGGAAACTATCTACTATGAGTCAATCCAGATACAGGTGTAAGCTGATGACATAGGCTGCCATAAGTAAGGAGACAGGAGCAGAAGAAGAATAGCGCCACAATCAGTCACCAAAAGTCCACCAGAACTTCACTTATTTGGGGCCTAAAGTCACGGACAATAACAATATAGATGCAACGAATACTTCTCCACTCTATTTACTTGTGGCAATGGACGAAGCTGAGATTTTAATTAAAACGTATATAGTTAAAGGCACTTTTATACACCAGTAAAACATGAACTCTGTCCAGAACTGAATAACTTCTCTAAATTCCGGTGAGCTGGTCACGTCATGAAAAAGGAACCAGACGATCAAGCCCGTAAAGTGATAAGATAAGGCGAGGTAGACTCAAATGGAGATAGTGCAATGCCGTGTTGATGCCTCGAAAGAGTAAGTAAGTAAACTGATGTTCTCCACTCAAAATACCTGTCGCTACGGACGAAGCTGAGACTGTACAAAACCTTTATAGTCCCAGTACTCACGTTCGCCTCTGAGAAATGGACTTTGTCCAAAACTGATGAAACCCGTTTAGCCGCATTCGAGAGGAAGATGCTCAGAAGTATTTTTGGTCCCGTATGTGTGGAAGGACAATGGAGGAGCCGCCGAGCTGTACGGTGATCTTACCATCGTGCAGCGAATTAGGCTCGCCAGGCTCCGGTGGGCTGGTCATGTCATGAGAATGGCGCCGGACGACCCGGCCCGTAAAGTCCTTTTAGGCCGTCCACATGGACAGAGGTGGCGTGGTAGGCCCAAACTGAGATGGAGTGATGGCGTTGATGCGTCTGCCAGAAAGGCCGAGATAATGGATTGGCAGACGACAGCGCTAGACCGTGAGCGGTATCGGGGATTGTTGCAGCAGGCCAAGACCGTGAAGCGGTTGTAGCGCCTGATAAGTAAGTAAGTAATTCTTATGTATTTCTCTCGTTAGTTACGAAAACCCTGTCCGAGCTCTTTGTTTGCTTTTAGTAGCGCATGTTGCATACATTTAGGCGCAGGTAAAAAATATCTTCTTCTTCTTTCTTGGCCTAACGACCTCTTAGGTCATGCCTGCCATTTCTGGCTTACTAGACTAATTGATACCGCATAGTTGGTTAGTCAGTCCTCACTATGGGGGAACGGCCCAGATGAGACTTGAACCCCGGTCCTGCCGTGTGAAGACCGGCGCCGCTGTCGCATCTACCACCGGGCCACCCCATCGAATGCTAAATATATTTAAATATATTTAAGTAAAAAATATATTTAAATTGAATTGCATTCAAAAATTTTACGGTAATGAACTGTGTGTCATTTGTTAATTAACATTAACATCAACTCAGTAATTAACATTAGACGTACTCCTGTAAAGGAAAATGAATTTAATAAGAATCAAGATGTTAATTAAAACTTTATTGATATATTTTTGTATGGTTCGTCATAAATTCAAGCCGTCCTACACCGTTGATCCTGATGCGCAAATGAATCTAGTTTTCGTGTAAGATAAATCAATCAATTAGATATTCTTACGAAATGCAATGATCCACTCTCATCTCTTTCTGTACCAGCAACAGAACTATCCGCCCCATCCACAATACTATACTCCTACAAGAGTGAACCATTTAATTAGTGTTGCAAAATGCAAATTCAAACTAAAGCTCTTTGTCTACCGGCGGGTGTCGCTAATGAATCGTCAGCGCCCTAACAACATACACGGTACAGGATTGCAATTTCATTTGGGTGCAATTAAAACTGTCTTTTTGTTGTTGATGCGTTTTTGTTCAATCAACTGGTGCCATTGTAAAAGCGAAACGATCGAACCGGGATGACACTACACCGGCCGGGTGCTTTATCTACGGCCACGGCATCGTTAACGAAATGCGCACAAAACAGATACACACCAAACGCCCAACGGAAAGATAAAGAAAGTAAGGAAAATTGCATCCAAAAGGTGACAGCAGAATAATTCTTCCAGCTAGCAATAACGAAGAAAAAACAACTCCGACAGCTGTAGGCGTTTCTGTTCAGTTCGAGTGAAAAGTAGACACACACACACAGACACGAGCATGTACAGGGACTACAGGCACAACAACAAAAAAACACACGAAATAATTGTGCGCCAGGCTGTAATTATTCATTTGGTGCAATAATTAAAAATGTTAACAATCGAAGAAGCGCTGCAGTCAGACGGAAAATAAATACATTTCGGTGTTTTGGGTTGGAGTTTTCCCTTCCCTTCTCCTTCTCTCTCGCTCTCTCTCTCTTGCTCTCGTTGCATTGCATCTGTTTGACCTGTGCACAATCATCATCAATGCCCAGGCACCAGCTTCCAAGCCGCGGTGCATTCCACAGTCCGAAATAAAATGAAAGAAAAAACCTCCAATAAACCGGGTAACGAACGAGCCCAATCGAAGCGCGTCATGTGGAAAAGTGGAAAATAAAAATTTGACGCCCCACAAAAAAAAAACCTCCGAATGGCCCCCCAAAATGGTGGAAAGTTTCGTGCCTGAAAATCGAAAACAAATGAAAAAAATGTTTCAAAGGGCAATAAGGTTAAGCAAAACAGTAAAAACGGGAGAAGGAAATGACGTGAAAATCCAATTTGTACACCACATCTCTTCTTCTCATGGCTTTGACGCTTTAATAGGGTGAGACAGCAGTAGCAGGGTAACCAAAAAAAAATCACCCCATCCTCTCACCCATACATCCCCCCCCCCATAAAAAGGCTTCCGTTGCATCGTGGAACTCAAACAGGTTCAACTGCAGCAGTGCATATACGAACGCAGCTTGTTTGCTGCTGCTGCTGCTGCTGCTGCTGTTTTTTATTATAAAATGTTCGAGGATGCAATTGCACATCCATTTTCCTTTCGCTAAATGAAATCAAGGGACCGGCCGGCCGCTTTACGGGTTAACATTTTGGGCTCCAAAACAAAAAACCAAACCCCAAAAGCATCCACGATCCCAGGTCTACAAGTACGGGTTGGTCGGGAGAAAATCGAGCGTCGAGCGTAATTAAAATTCAATAACTACGAAATTCGAGCTGTCGACCCTTGCCGACACGGTGCATCATGTGCGCAGGTGGTGCGTTTGCAGCGAAAGGAAATGCAATTCCAACCCATTCCCGGCCAATATAATAACCTTTTTTCGGGGCTTCCACGAAACGAAAACCAAAACAAAACCAAAAATCACTTCGCGTCTCACAGCGCAGCCCAACAGGCAAATCAAACATGATCGATGTTCAAAATTTAAAAACCCTTGATGAGTGTGAGCACACACACACACAGTCACACGCACACGTAAGTGAAAGGTTGCGATGGAAACCAAACCGTGCTGCACCGAAACGCTCCAACCGACTGATCAATCAGCGAACGCTTCGATTGCAGATTTGTTAACATTAATGAAACGATTTTCGATTTATTTATTTTTCGCTTTGGTTTCTGGCCTACCGAATATCGGCTGCCATATGCATGCATAATCGTACGGTGCGTAAGTAGTGTGGGCACTGGGTTCGGTGTGTCCTCGGTGAATTAATGAATCTCATCGGTTGCGCTCGCTTGTTGTCCGACAACGGTGCGTGATTAATTGTTTTATCGAACGATCGATCATGAAGGGGCTTGCTTTTATACCACCGTCTCCGCACACCACCGTCTGGAAAGGTGTCAAAAACGAACAAATGTACCCCGTGGGAACAATTTCGAGGTTCCATTTCGACGGAAATTTCAAATAAAAAGAGCGTGAATGAATATTTAAAAATTTAAACTTGTTCAGAACATACAATAAAGCATGATGTGTATTTCTTACATTCATTCCCACGGTTTAAGATAGCAAAGAAAACAAAAATCGAGCATTTAAAAATACGTGTTAAAATTCGCTCTTGCGATGGAGACGCCTGGTGTGTTTCAAATTTCCCACGGCAGATATGTCATGGAGCTTTTTTGTCGCTTTCTCATGGTTTCTTAAAGGTGTCCCAACTTTTTTTTGATTTCGTTCAGTAATATTTTAACCTTTTCCATATTTGGTTAACTTTATTCCGAACTTTTTTTTTATGATTTCTTCTTTTTTTGCGTTTCGTTTTCTTTTTATAAATAATTTTAAAAATTTATTTTTACCAAACATAAGCAAATTCTATCAAAATATTCGTTCAAAATTAGGTAACAAGCAGGAATGTTCTATATGTAACAATGATCAAAAAATATTCTTGGTTACTTATTAGAACATCGATCATGTTTTATTATATTGTTCAAAATAAACCTAATGTTTCCAAAACTATGAAGGAAGTACAATAACATTTGATAAAAGGTAACACCAAAACTATCGAACGACAGAAATATCAGGAAAACTGTCTAAACTATGAAATAAAAACATCAATTAGATCTATGATGACTTCAGCTAAAAAATCTGAAAATATTTAGCCACCTTCTGTCAAACAATCTAGTCGATATATACTCGAAGCTTTTGACAGCTGACATACCATTTTGACAGTTGATACACTAAGCGCGTCACAAAAATTCATGCTTTTTCAGAAAAATGTGCTTAAACTTTAAGAAATTACAGCATAAGACTATTTAATTTTACACTATACACATTATTCTTTCAATAAAATCTTTTATTTACATTGCTAGAGCACCGTTGACATGAGCATGAACATTTAACAATAAAAAAGACCTTCCTTCAATAATAAGTAAATAAAAGCCGACCAGGTAAACACACTAACGCTCACGTCCGAGCGTCTGAATGAAAACAATTCTCCGAACATACATCTGAAAAACACAGATAAAAAACTATAACCCAGCAGTACGCAAGACACACGTACCGGAAAAACGCATAACAAAACCACCTTCCAGTGTGCATAGTTTACACACGACACGTCATCGGGCGAAAAAAAAACAGAAAACTAGAAAACAAGCTACACTTTCCCGCCAATGAACCGAACGTGGCGTGCACACAGGCACCGAAGAAAGTGCATCGTTTGTTTGTCGGAAAATGAGAGTGCACCGGGTGCTGCAAGATAAACACAACACGCTCGGGCACAATGCGGAGCGGACCGTGTTAGGCACCTCTCCCCACGATATTCTCGCCCGAATGCTTACTTTCTCACCTTTGACGAAGCATGGTTTAGTGTACGGCGCCACTCAAACAACCCACACTCTCGTGTCCTCACACTCTCCGGCTTCTTCGGATCTGGAACCGAAACAACATAACCCCCATCAACGACGACGACGCCGCGCACGATGTGAAAGACGTCGTCGTAGGCATCAGCTGTTTGGAAAAAGACGAGCACGTGGTGTTCGATTGGTGAGCGGTACTGAGGGGAGTATGGGAATTAGTATTCACACAGGAAGCACAGGAACAATGCGGGAAGAAAGCACCATTTTACTGGGAATCGGGAGTGAAATTCATCATAAATCCCATGCGAGACAACTCCGCGAGACAGAAGCGAGACAAGGCGCGTCTAAAAAGGAGTCGATAGAGGAAGTTTGAACGTTATCCTATACCCAGACACACACACACACATACAAGCACAACAAAACAAACACACACGAAGAGCGGCTGGTTCCATAGTTTCGGCGATTCGCCATTTAGAAAGCACACGTTGTCCAAGATCAGTGTTTTCATCGTCCTTCGTCGGGTGATGTGCGTGCGAGAGTGAAAGAGAAGCCCCACTACCAGCCTTCGAAAGAAAGAGATAATAACGGCCTGAAGAAAATGAAGCAAATGGAGCAAGAGACAGGACGGGGGGGGGGAAAAAACAATAATTCCCTTTGAAGAAAGCGACCTGTCGGCGAGAATCGTTTTGCTCGCGCGAGAGAACAATGAACCGAACGTGGCGTGCACACAGGCACCGAAGAAAGTGCATCGTTTGTTTGTCGGAAAATGAGAGTGCACCGGGTGCTGCAAGATAAACACAACACGCTCGGGCACAATGCGGAGCGGACAGTGTTAGGCACCTCTCCCCACGATATTCTCGCCCGAATGCTTACTTTCTCACCTTTGACGAAGCATGGTTTAGTGTACGGCGCCACTCAAACAACCCACACTCTCGTGTCCTCACACTCTCCGGCTTCTTCGGATCTGGAACCGAAACAACATAACCCCCATCAACGACGACGACGCCGCGCACGATGTGAAAGACGTCGTCGTAGGCATCAGCTGTTTGGAAAAAGACGAGCACGTGGTGTTCGATTGGTGAGCGGTACTGAGGGGAGTATGGGAATTAGTATTCACACAGGAAGCACAGGAACAATGCGGGAAGAAAGCACCATTTTACTGGGAATCGGGAGTGAAATTCATCATAAATCCCATGCGAGACAACTCCGCGAGACAGAAGCGAGACAAGGCGCGTCTAAAAAGGAGTCGATAGAGGAAGTTTGAACGTTATCCTATACCCAGACACACACACACACATACAAGCACAACAAAACAAACACACACGAAGAGCGGCTGGTTCCATAGTTTCGGCGATTCGCCATTTAGAAAGCACACGTTGTCCAAGATCAGTGTTTTCATCGTCCTTCGTCGGGTGATGTGCGTGCGAGAGTGAAAGAGAAGCCCCACTACCAGCCTTCGAAAGAAAGAGATAATAACGGCCTGAAGAAAATGAAGCAAATGGAGCAAGAGACAGGACGGGGGGGGAGAAAAAACAATAATTCCCTTTGAAGAAAGCGACCTGTCGGCGAGAATCGTTTTGCTCGCGCGAGAGAAACACTACGCTTGCAGCAAACAGCGAAAGGGAAAATGAGTGTACACATGGTGGCGGTGGAATGTTTTTGTAAGAAAATTATTGAGACAGCTAGATAAACAGACCGGAGATGTGATTTGTTCCACGCACACACACACACACACAAGCAAAAAAGGAGCGCAAGAGAGCGTTTGGAGAGAGCGAGCGAGCGGGAGAGAAAAGCAATGAGTTTTCCCTGGAAAATTGATGGCTTGCATAAGAGAAGCGCGAAACACAGAAAACACTTGGAAAATAATACACACAACTGCCGTGCCGACTAAGACGAAGAGACTACGGGCAGAGATTAATGTGTGCTAGTAGTTTGTTGTTTTGATATCGGTCAGACACACGTGCTTTTAGCGTGGCGTTTGAAGTTGTGTGGATCGAGCGGAATCGTTGAGCCGAATGGAGCAAAACACGTTTCTTTGGAGTGGTTTTTCAATGCTGTTTTGGCACGGTTTTGAATTTTAGTTTTTGACATGGTTTTGAAGATGGTTTTGTGGAATTTTCTAGTAAAAAAACAAGGGATAGGACACTTTAAATTGATTACAGAGCATGTCTTAAGTTTAAGAATATTTGAGTGATATGTTCATCGTTTAAAACAAAAAGTGCTTTGTCGTATTATTACAATTGGTTTCAGATATTATAACCTCATTTAGAGCTATTTACTTTACGTATTATCCAATTTATTATTTATTAATTTCAGAATGACAGATTGTCAGGGTATTGTCAGGGGCAAATTTATCTTAACTTTCTTATTTTCTTGAGTATTTCATTCGTGTTAGATGAGCAACCCATACATATATTGTTAAGTTCTATTATCTTTGCATTGTGAATAAGTAGAACCAAGTCATGAGGTTAAGATTTCACAAAAAATTGATAGTAAATATTCCTCATGTGTGTCCTCAATCTAAATGTGTAAAGAAATTGATTTGAAGATCTATATACGCAGCCTTGATAGACTAGCAATGGGTTCAAGATGGCCTTATCCAGTGTTGGCTGTTTGAAGGCTGAATAGTTCTCCATACAAACTGACGGACAAAACTAGCAAGGGCCTAAAGCATTAGATTTTATTCAAGAATATTGAATATTAAATGTAAACTAGAATAAGCATTACGGCCAGACCGTTCTGTATAAATAAAAAAATATCCAAAAATAAGCTTTCTCGAGCATCTTTAGCATTGTCAGCTAATGTCACCAACACTATTTTAACGAAATTATAACGAAAAAATAATGAGTATTGCCTAGAGATGCATTTCATTCGTTGAAATTCCTTATTTTGAAGTTCTTGACAAGCTGCAACACTAGCGTATCAACTGTCAAATGTCAGTAGTCACACGCTTCGAGATGAGTTTACCTGTTTCGGTATAACTGCACCAACTGTTCGGCTTTATGACAGAAGACATTTCAAACATTGTTGTTTAATTCCTCGCTTAGTTATCGAAGAATTCATTCCATGATAAATCCAATCGTTTTCCTCCAAATCTTCAACAAAATTGAATAGAAAAAACGAATTTTATTCGTTTAAAATCGGCAACATAACCTCATTTTTATACTTTTAAAACATTAGAGGAACCCTATTCTCTTGTCCATCACTGTATAAGCACGAAGTATTCGCTATATAAAATTAAAATTCTGTTTTTAATCATTTTTTAAATATTCTCATTACCTTCAAATACATACTTAAACAGTACTGTCTCTGTCTGCACATCATTTCCCCAGCGTACCTTGCCGTGTTACATATTCTTGAACCATTGAACCAATGATAAAGAAGGTTAGTTAATAGTTTTGCTTTACAAATATAAAATAAGCAAACAGAACGTAGAAGAAAAAAAACAACAACAAACCGTGTCTGTCCCATTACATGATTATTAATCTCGGTGCATTTGGTGGAAAAATCACTTACCGTTCACGTTATTATCGGTAGCATTTATTTATCGTCATCTGCAACAGAGCAAAAGAGACAGAAATAGTGTGAAAAAAAGTGAAGAAATCAAAAAGAGTCACATCAGCATAAAATACATTTGCAACAGTGATACGTTACATAGGTTTGGGAGTCGAAGGTTAAAATTACTTTGATCAGATTTACTTAAGCGTTAACACATAACGCAGCGGATGGGTGGGACAACTCATTTTGTCTACCCGTCAAAAAAAAAAAAACGTTTCGGTCGCACGTTTATGTATATGGGAGCGTGAGTACTCACCCAGTTCACTCACAGGTGGGTAACTCACCGCTGCGATCGCTTAGTAGAATCTGGAATTCTTTTTTACGTTATTTAAAACGCATCAAAAAATTTGTTGATTGGGAGAAGGAAAAACGCGAAGGGAGTTAGAGTGAAGAAGCGAGATAGGGTGGTAGTGGGATGGTTAGGTTGCATTTTTTATTCCTTGCCATGCGCAACGCACCACTGCTTGGCCGCTTGTGAAGGTCTGGGACACGTACGAACGTATTGAGGATGACATCCATCAGTGAGGGAAAGAAAAAACTCGCGAGAGAAGCGAGAGAGAGACAGAAACAGAGAGAAAGTTTTCTTTTTTTTTTCTTCTCCCCAATCTAATTTTTTTTTTGGCGACTTTTTACCTACACAACCGAAAACCGCCTAGAAAACTGGAAAAACGCGCGCGCATTCTTTTTTGATTCTACGAACGCACTTATGCTGGTTGCTTGCTAGTGTGTGGTGTGGACGATTTTTCCCCATCCAGACACCAACACACGCTTACCGTAACGCACCAAAAAAATGTGTGAGGAAGGTGGGGTTGAAGAAAAAATGGGCAATAAAAATGCAATGTTGTTTTTGGCGTGTTCGCGGCGCTCGTTGCTGTGATACGGCCAGTGGAGAAAATAGAAAAAAAAACCGACAGCCATGCTTGTGTGTGGTTGAAAGGAAAATGCTCTCTTGCACAGTTTTATTTTATTCTCTCAGGATAGTTTTTTTTTGTGTGCCCCCGTTCGCGGGCTCTCAGAGGGAAGTTCTTCTTTAATGGTTGGAAAGGAACGGTCCAAATCGATCTGGGTGGTGGAAAAATCGGCTTCCAGCTCTAGCGGCCCTCTAGAGCAGGAAGCGAAAAAAGGAACCGAAGCATTGACCTTCTTTTCTTCGGTGGTCACACAAACGCGAAAGCATGGGGACCGATTTTCCAGGCAGTGTTGTTCCGCTTCGTCACAAATGCAAGAAAATAAAATTTAAATCTTAGTTTAGGGTTTTCTTTTTTCGTTTTTGAAACATTTTATTTCATTGCAAGATTTCCGTTTTCCGTGAGCTAGGTTTCAGAAAATTTTCCACCAACCTGCCAAATTCAATGTCACCGAATGTGCGTCCAGTGTGTGTGTGTGTGTGCGAGGAAAAAAAGAGAGCTAAAAATGTGAGCGTGAGAAAAAAAACTCGCTCCCTCGAAAAAACACATCCCCATAGAGAGGGCGAAAAAGAAAAACGGAAAACTCTGATGAAATCGAATGGACAGCACCAACCATACGAAGGTCTCCTTAACTCACACACACCTAGTAGGCCGCATCTCTACGTACCGGTAATGGAAAACTTCTAACTCCAGTACCAATGATTGGTGAAAAGTGTATATTTTCCCCCACAACCTCCCCCCCCCCCCCCCCCACCCCATCCCCCCCACCTCCTCACACAA
>KZ062229.1:25973-98473 GCA_002091835.1 Anopheles maculatus
GTTTCCCCGTATACCCAAGCTCAGATATTTGGAGAGACATGTTACCGTTCTATACGCCAGAGACGTATTGAGTCGAAGTAGAGTATGGAGAGCCTTTGTTGACCTTCGAGAGGTTTCGGATCCATACCTGTATTGCTACCACACCAGCTTATAGAAATAATTTCTATAAACAGAAGATTTCCGTCCTCTTCTCCTGAGAACAGTAAATGGAACAAGGGACCAACTTAACAACAACACTACGCCAGATAATTCTTCTTCAAAGAATAGACAAAATATTGGACCAATTGGGACGAACAAAATATTTTTCCACTCTTGACCTCCGGTTTTCACCAAACTGTCTCAGAACCGAATTCAAAGAAATACACAGCTTTTTCGAGTAACACTGGACACTAGGAGTTCAATCTTATACCTTTTTGTCTAAATATTAGCCCAAATTCTTTCCAAAGGATGATATCTATTGCTACGTCTATTTATGTGGGATGCCACCACAATGCGCATTTTATACATCGATGATATCATCGTAATCGGATGTTCTATTAAACATCACATGTCTAACTTACGACACACATTTCTTAACCTGCCTAAATATTTACAACTTGAAACTTAATCCAACCAAATGCATGTTCTTTAAAAATACTTCTTCTTTTTCTTGGCCTAACGACCTCTTAGGTCATGCCTGCCATTTCTGGCTTACTAGACTTATTGTTACCGCATAGTTGGATAGTCAGTCCTCACTATGGGGGAACGGCCCAGATGAGACTTGAACCCCGGTCCTGCCGTGTGAAGACCGGCGCCGCATTCGCATCTACCACCGGGCCGCCCTGTATTCTGTATTTGTATTAGCACTTAATAAGGACGATACATTCAATATGACATCAAACAGATTGTTTGAGAGTGCGTATACACTGAGCGAAATAAAAATAGCACCACCATGTTTTTTGACGATATTTTCGAAATTTATGTTCCATTTGTAATTCTTTCAATGCAACATGTTAGCGTAATCTATATCTCAACTTTATAATGCATAACATTCGTATCATTGTGGAAAATTTATATTTAAACAAAAAAAAAACGAAAAACGGTGCGAAATAAAAATAGCACCACCTTGTTTTTAAGGACTTAGTGCAAGTTTTTACGGATTTTTCTTTACATTATGAATTGTTTGCAATTAGTTTCTACGAAAGGGAAGTTTTTACTAAAAAAATAACGTCATTTAATATATTATTGCGGTAATATATTTGCAAATATTTGCTATGGGTCGAATGCAGCATCTTACCTTCGAATAAAATGTAAAAATCAAAACCGATCATGATGCAGGCCTCTCTTCTAGCGAAATCGGTCAAAAAATATTTTGCTCACATACCGTAGTCATAATGTTTTTGAAAACTTCCAAATATGACAGCCGTACAAAAAACGTGGAAGGAAAAGATCGCTTACACTTGAAGATAAGCGAATAATCTATACAGAAACAGTGAGTAAAAATGAACAGCATCTCAAATACGTGCAGAATTACAACTTCCAGTTACAACAAGACGTGTACAACAAATCCTCTAAAGCAACGTAAACCTGAAGTGACACAAAAGACTCGGCAAACCTTAAATTAACAAAACGGTATATCCTTAATCGGTTGAACTTCGCTACAAAGCATATTTCCTGGACAGATGAATGATGAATTGTGCTCTTTTTGGACGACCTTGATAGTCCATATGGTTGGCAATACTACTGGCACGATTTACGAATAGAACCAAATGTTAAGATGAGCCAAAACTTTGGTGGCGGTACTCTAATGGTTTGAGGAGCTTTTTCGTTTCGTTGAGGAAAGCTTTATTGGTGCGAATCTTAACGAAGATAAAATCGGGGGACTATGCCGAATTGCTAGTAATAAGCTTATTCGAACACGGCGAGTCATTGATGGCCTCATACTTCATTTTCCAGCAGGACAATGCCGCGATACACAACTCCAAGTTGACTAAAGACTGGTTTTGTGTCAACAATATTCAAGTTCTCGAGTGGCCAACATGTTCTCCGGATCTGATTCCAATAGCAAACCTTTGGTCTATTCTTGCTCGTCACGTTTATGACAACGAGAAACAATTTGGGAACGTTCAAATGCTAAAACATCGTATAAAGAAATGTTGGGAGCAGGATACGCTGAAAAAATTGATTTTGTCGGTGAAATCACGGTTAATTGAAGTAATTCTAAAGAATGGATCATACACTTACTACTTATAATGTATGAAAATTTGAGTTTGTTTTTTTTTTTTAAAATATAATGAACTATTTATGAAAAGCTAAGGTGGTGCTATTTTTATTTCGCACCGTTTTTCGTGTTTTTTTCGGTTTAAATATAAATTTTCCACAATGATACGAGTTTTATGCATTGAAAAGTTGAGAAATAGATTACGCTTACATGTTATATTGAAAGAATTACAATTAGAACATAAATTTCGAAAATATCGTCAAAAATCATGGTGGTGCTATTTTTATTTCGCTCAGTGTAGTAATGCACAAACCAACGTTTCTATCCTACTGTCTTCTGGTGACATTTCCTGTTCAATTGACGTTTTGTTTTTGAAGATAGGGAAAAGGGAAATCCCTTCCAAATGATTTACTGCTCGACCGAAAAAAAAACCCAACTGCGTGTTACGAGTTACGAACTATCTTCATTTGTAGCCACCAAAGGATATCCTTGATATTCCTTTAATCTATTCCACGGCCGACCAATCTAAGAGTAAAACAAAAACAGGGATAGCTTGCGCCAAGGAGAAGAAGAAGAAAAAAGAAAAAGAGAAAGAAGAAGAAGTAGAAAAAGTAGACAACGAAGAAGAAGAACTCAACAAAATTACGCATTTCGACAGTAATACATTCAAGAAACTAAAATTTATAAATTAAACAAGCTACTAGAAAATAGATAATAAACAAATACAAGACAAAATACTTTTTAAAGATGTATAACATAAATCAGTAAATAAAAACAGCATTATAAAATCTGAAAAAATTATAACAATATAAAATTATAACAAAAATAAACTCGTCAATTTTTCATAACTAAGCAGTACAAAAAAGGGCATTTGTAATTCTCAAAGAAATAATTTATTCCATAATGATGGCTCATCGCCGTATTGTACATTATCAAAGAACTAATAAAATGAATTAAAGAAATAATAAATTAATCGCACAAGAGTATGAAATAGTACAAATATAAACTGTAGTTGAAAATATTAATAATGAAATGAAAAGACAAAACTGGTAATGAGCAGCCATAAAATTCTTCAAAATAATAATTAGAAATAAAATAGATCAAATAAATAACATATGAACAACAAATAAACATGAATAAAAATACATGTGCCAAAATGATAGAAAATCAATAAATTGAGCAGTAATGAGCATATATAAAATATTACGAAATAAAATGGAACATATAAAATATAATAGATTAAATAGATGAAACATATAAAACCAATCCAAAAGAACACAAAAACCTTAAATAATAATTTTAATATTAAAATTGTCTAGCTGCTACAAGAGCTGAATAATTAAAACACTAGCGATGAGATTTTCGTCAACTACGCACACACTTGCTCACGCCAATATAAAAAGCATAATGTGCATGTGTGTGGGAAAGAGAGAGAGAAAGAGTGTGGGTGTTATATTCCCTTCTACCGAGGCGATGTCCCTCAGTGACCACTGGCGTACGGTGGAACAAGCCATCAGCACCACAGCCGAACAAACCATTGGCCGCGTAGCACGTAACCAGAGGAAGGAATGGTTTGATGACGAGTGCAGACGAGCACTATCCGAGAAGAATGCAGCGCGATCCCGAATGCTCCAGCGCGAAACCCGACAGAACGTGGAGAACTACACACGACTGAGAAGGCAGCAGACGCGACTCTTCCAGGACAAGAAGCGCAGCTTCGAGGAGTCGGACGAGCAGCTGATGCAGCAGCTATCTCAGTCGGGGGAAACTCGTAAGTTCTACTGGATGCTGAATGCGGCACGAAGCGGTTTTACTCCCATGATCGCCATGTGCCGCAACGCGGAGGGAGATATCCTGTCGGACGAGCGAGAGGTGATCGATAGGTGGAAGTGCTACTTCAACAGACACCTGAACGGAGCGGATACAGGAGAGAACGGACCAGGCGCAGAAAGCAGAGGAGAGCAACACTACAACAGCCAGCATGATAATGACGAAGTGCCCCCGCCATCCTTGGATGAAGTCATCAGTGCTATCAGACAGCTGAAATGCAACAAATCAGCTGGCAGTGATGGGCTGGTGGCTGAACTATTCAAGATGGGCCCGGAGAGGCTTGCCGCGATTATGCATCGGCTGATTGTTAGGATATGGGACCAGGAAGAACTACCGGACGACTGGAAACTGGGTGTTATTCACCCAGTGTACAAAAAGGGCGACAGACTGGACTGTGCTAACTTCCGAGCCATCACAGTCTTGAATGCTGCCTACAAGATCCTGTCCCGAATACTCTTCTGCAGACTTGCGCCCCTTGCTACAGATTTCGTCGGGAGCTACCAAGCTGGATTTGTTGGAGGGAAATCCACTACCGACCAAATCTTCACTCTACGGCAGATCCTCCAGAAGTGCCGGGAGCACCAGATCCCCACGCACCACCTGTTCATCGACTTTAAGGCAGCCTACGACACCATAGATCGTACTGATCTATGGAACATCATGCGGCAGTACGGTTTCCCTGCGAAACTGGTACGGCTGTTGAGGGCTACAATGGACGGTGTGCAGTGCAAGGTGAGAGTGTCGAACATGCTGTCGGAATCGTTCGAATCTCATAGGGGACTGAGGCAAGGGGACGGACTCTCCTGTTTGCTGTTCAACATTGCTCTGGAAGGTGTCATGCGAAGCGCGGGCTTCGATATCCGGGGCACGATTTTCACCCGGTCTCTCCAATTCCTTGGCTTCGCGGATGACATCGATATCATCGGGCGAACATCTGCGGCGGTGTGCGAAGCGTACACCCGACTGAAACGCGAGGCCGATAGGATTGGATTGAGGATCAATGCGACGAAGACAAAGTACCTGCTTGCCGGAGGTTCTGACCGCGGTAGAGCACGACTCGGAAGCAGAGTATTAGTTGACGGCGACGATCTCGAGGTAGTAGAGGAGTTCTGCTACCTTGGCACGATCGTAACTTCGGACAACAACGTAAGCAGCAAAATCCGAAGGCGCATTGTTCAGGGGAATCGTGCCTACTACGGACTCCACAAACTCCTGAGATCCAGAAGACTCCAACAACGCACGAATTGCGCCATATATCGCACACTGATACGGCCGATAGTCCTCTACGGGCACGAGTCCTGGACCATGCGGGCGGAGGACGCCAATGCATTCGCCATTTTGGAACGGCGGATGCTGCGGACTATCTTTGGCGGTGTGTGCGAGCAGGGCGTGTGGAGAAGGAGAATGAACCACGAGCTAGCTGAGCTGTTTGACAATGCAGACATCCTGACGGTCGTCAAAGCCGGAAGGATACGCTGGTTGGGGCACGTGCTGAGGATGCCGGACTCATGCCCTGCCAGGAAGGCACGAGGCGCATCCGATATCGGATACAGCCGGGGTTGGAAGAATGCCGCCATGGACCGTGTTTCCTGGAAACGAATTGGACGCCAGGCCCTGTCCTTAGGAGCAGGCCAACAAAGAAGAAGAGAAGAGAACGTACAATAAAACAAGAGCCCGAAATGTTGCAAAAGTAAGGTTATAGTGTAGATATTCAAGACTCTTTAAGTCCTCAAAGTCTTCTCTTCAATATAGCGCTAAAGAGGACCATTTGAGACTCGGGAGAAGAAGCTTAGAATCATCTTCTTTGAGTCAATCTAGAGTCCTGACATTCGATGATGATCTAGACATCATCGGTTTAAAGCAGTAGTAAGTGACAGAAGCAGCAGAACAAGTGGCGCTACCAGCAGGAACTCTAAAATTATAGATTTACGTAATGGTGATGTAAAGATATGTTTTCTCTCCTATGAAATCTTCCAAAACTTCGCCTATCGAGGGTCAAAAGTTAGCTAAGATAACAACAAGCATGTTGACAAACAAGATCAAAGTTGTTAACTGTCAAGGACACCTCACCACTCAAAACACCTGTCGCGATGAACGAAGCTGAGGCTATATTGGCTATGTAGTCTCAGTTATAGTAGTCACAGAGACCTCTGAAGTAAGGAATCAGTTCATAGCTGATGAAACCCTTGTAGCTGTGTTCGAGAACTGCTACTCCATATTGTACAGCAAATTAGACTCGCCAGTCTCTCCAGCTATACGTTCTTAGCACCAGATCTTTGAGCTGAATGCGAGAATTTGAGAAAATAACGATATTATTCCTTTAAATACGAAATAAGTAGCGTAGTTTCAGGCGTTTACCCACTACTGAATTCTAGCAATTTTCTAACAAAACGAAAATTAAACAACAATTTGAAAACATCATCGAGGGCCAATCATAATGTTATTAAAATGATGCATTCAAATAGCGAAACCAATGCGAAAAAGCAACATAGAAAACATAAAAAATTATCATAACCGCAAACTACATTCGTCCCGTCATCGATGCATCGATTAAACCGATTAAAAAATAACATTCCGCCTTATTTCCTCAAACAATTTCTTCCTTTCTCTTTTCTCTAGTACATTGCAGTCCGCAGCGTAGTTGGTGTCGACTGCTTTATTTATGAACGCAAACCTCGGGAACGGGAACTCCCTGTTGCAGATGGGAAATAAAAATCAAAACCATCACGACGCCTTTTCCTTCACAGTTTCTTTGTTTAAATGTGTATCGTGTCACAGTACAAAAAAAAGGGTGGAAAAAAATACTTCCAAAGCAAAATAAAATCGAAGCGACAACGCGCAATGCACAACAAAGAGCACTACGAACGGGAATGATCTACAGCCGAACGACCGGGGACTAGCGTGATCTTCGTCACGGATGTTGTGACGACGCAACGCATATTTGTGAATGCAGCCGCCGGGTCCATTTTGCCGGCCAGTTTCAGCGAGTCATTCAAGCGAGCGTTCTTTCTTCGGCGAACCGTTTGCTCCTGTTGCATTTGGGGCAAGAAAAAGAAAGGCGTCGTTCTTGTTCGCCTGTCAGCGAAAGGTTTATATCCTTTTGTGTGTAAAAAGCAAGGACAAAGAAAATCGGAAAAAGCTGTAGAGAAATAGTTCAAAACAAAGGTTGATAATTTTTTTCAAATTTATATACCATAGCATGGGATTTTATAAAAATTATATTATGCCTGATGTGTGGAAAAGTTATAAATTTTTTTTATAAAATGTGAAAACCTATTTCCATCGAGTCTCATCGACAATGAAACACAGCATCCAGTATTGAAACTGATATTGCACACTTGCCCAACATACAAATGTAAAATTGGCCCTTTATTTGTGGCGCTTAACCTTGCAATAACGGCAAAACGGAGCAAGAGAGCAAATAAAAAAAAAACCAACTTCAAAATAATAATTGAGTTGGGTTCATTATAAAATCCCTGGAAAATGGGAAATAACGCCAAACTGAACAAAAACCTCCATCAGTACATATGGGGCTGTTTATCGGGGGCTTTTTTTTTATTTAATTCTTTATATGCATGCTACTGGTTTGAATTTTTCCTTTCTTTTTGCTCGTGTCCGATGGGTTTGTGGCGTATTTTTCCTTCCCATTTTCGGACACTCATTTACATACGGAATAAGTGGCATGGGCGCGTCGGTAAGCGTCGAACCGTGCAGCAAGGACTAAATTTTCCATTTCCTCTGCTTTTTTCCAGACAACTCTTGATTAAGTAAGAGAGAGAGAGAGGGTATGTGAGAGAGAAGGAGGGAAGTGCAGAGTAAAACCAAAAAAAAAAAGGAATATTGTTTAATTTTTCGCTTATCACCCAAAACAACCAACGCTTTGGCAGAACATGCATGGCCGAAAGAGTTTTTCAATTAAACATTAACAAACGCACAATGCACATCATTATCACACGCACACGCACTCATCGAAACGGTGGCTGGGTAGTCCCTTTGTGACATGTTTTCGGGCAAAAGTACATTGCAAGCAGGTGCATTGTGCCTGCAACGTCCCGGTCGGAAAACGCCATCTCCCATCCTTGTTACGCTTTTTAATTTCCCAATACATAAGCGATCCCGGCTGCCGTAATGCAACGGTGCAAGCAAATGCAATAATAAGGATAGCGGTGTGAGGATTGCATTGGCCTGTGATGGACACTGATTAAAGCCCCCCTTTGTGTGTTTGTGTGTACGCGTCTGCTTCATTTTGCTTATCTAGTTGCTTCCGTTGCTGTATGGCGCTGTTTGACGTTGGAGGAACGCAGGTTTTGTTTTTTGTTTTTGGTGTGTCTGTGTTGCATCACACACGCGCGCCCATTGTGCGCAATTCCCGATAACGCACCCACACTGCGCTTTAGCCCTTTTAAATGCATTATTGGTGATGTCGGATGCAGTGACAGCAAAAATACACTAAAAATGAACTCGAATGCATGGAGTGGAGGGAGCAATGTGTAAATCAACCAATAAAAATCAACACGGGAACGAAGTAAAATTTCGAACCAAATATTTTTAACAGACTACTCTCTCGTTCTCTCTCTTTTTCTTTCTCTCTTTTCGTCTCTCTTGCGCCCCGTATCACAAGGATTCGTTGGAGTTTTTTTTTCACCTCAATCCAGCATCTCATCATCTGCCCTTGCCTCGTGCCGGTTTCGGCCACGAGAAAAAACATAAAGTGCATCCGACAGAAAAATCAATATTCCTTT
This sequence comes from Anopheles maculatus, assembly GCA_002091835.1. Classification (NCBI taxonomy): domain Eukaryota; kingdom Metazoa; phylum Arthropoda; class Insecta; order Diptera; family Culicidae; genus Anopheles; species Anopheles maculatus. Next base: position 34,746 of record KZ062229.1, read on the forward strand.
AGTGTTTACTGATGTTTGCGAAAATTTCCCTATCGAGATGATCGCCGATGCACTCACAATCGTGGTAAAATGAAGTGAAACAGCGAAAGAGAGATTTTGGTGTTGCAAAATAAAAAAATAATAAAAAAATTCTCATTGAAAATATAAATATTCAATTTACGAACAAACTAAATAAAAAAGACAAATTAAAATATATAAAGAAATTACAAAAACATGTCGATCAAACTATCAAATGAAGACGAGCAACATAATGAGTATTGTGCAAAAAAAACAATAAATTAAATGGCAAAACAAACTAAACAAAAACAGAAACCGTAAATTAGTAGAACAAAACAGTGGTTGTACAAACTCATAAAAATGTAAATAATTTTTCTTAGCAATGATGTAAGACTGTGAAAAAAGATTGGAATTAATGATCAAATGATGAAAGTACGATAAAATGTGTAGAAAAATAAATAAGAATTAGTCAATACAATAGTTCAATAAGAAGAGGACATAATACAGAAAAATTGAAAAAATCACAAATAATATAGAACGATTGAACAAATTAAAACCAATTCTTTTTATTTTACGAAAATAAAATGATAAATAAACGTTAAATCATTAAATATTATAAAATACTACAAACAACGCTTGTAAATTTGTGATATACATAAATTAAAAGAAAAATCTTTTACATCGCAATCAATAATATAATGAAAAAGTGTTGAAAAATGTATCAAAAAAAATATTAAAAGAGAAGTAATACATGATACAGTAAATATGAAAATTAAGACTGTGAAAATATAATATAACCCAATCAATTTATCAACAAAATAATATGTAGAATGTATGAAAAACGTGCCAGACGTAAACAGAAACAACTGCTATTGCATTGAGCTAAACAATTTTAAGAAATTAATAAAGAAACTATAAGTAAATGAAACAATAAATTAGCAAAGCATAATAGAAAAATGAAACAAAAATAGAAAAGTCATAATTAAAATGGAACAAAGTATTAGAACATATAAATACTTTACGACCTGATTTTCTGAAAAGTGTATATTTGCTACTGTTGTAGTTTAGTAGTGCTCGAATTTACTGTTCCATTAATGCATTTATATATTGCATGTTACAAAATGAACCCCAAATTGCATTAAATTGGGTGTACCACAGGTGATTAAAAATGAAAAAAAGAACCTGCTCGTTGCATGCATTATGCACCGAGATGAACCCAACGCACACATACGCCACCGTGCAGACTGATTGAGTTATTTTACCGAAATTTAATTAATTATGAATTTACAAATGATGTTGCAACGCACCTTACGACACCGGGAACTGGCCAGCTTATTTATACGCATCCATTTTCCATCCTTATTTTTAGTATGTGTGTGAATGTTTGTGTGCATTCCTCGCACGCATACGCATGAAAGGTCCCGAAAATAATTTACCAACAGCCCACCGGGGGCCGGTCTCGGGCACTACTTTCGTGGGCTGAAAATTGCAAATTTCCGTATCGACAAATTTGATCAAGCACCCGAAAACGGTGCAAGTGCATCGATAAGTGTTGGGCCGGGGCTGCTTTTGCAGCGGGACACAATTGAGCCGCACCGAGCTTAATGGAATGTTTACTGTTGGAGACAGAAGGCGCAAGAGAAAAAAAAATAGCAAACTGTGCGCTACATCAAAAGAGAGAAGGAAAAAAAAGCACACACGGCAACATAATTCTACCGCGCTGGACAATTCAATCGCCGAAACCGATGAAATTTCAAACGATACACTCAGCACAACCGACACGAGTGCGCCACGTTCTCGAAAAAGTGGAAAAAAGAGGGAGTATGGAAGCAGTTTTTAAAAAGGTGCAATCCATCCCGGTGCATCCAGGTTTCGTTCGAGTGGTTGCGAAGTGAAGATTTAAAATTTTTCCGACAGGATAGACCGAAATAAAATAAAGCCAAACGCGAGCGTTACCGAGCGTTGATTGACGTGCATTTTAGTGCTGAGAAGTGCAAGGGAGCTGTGCAACGGTCAGCTTTCGTTAAGGAGCGCAGGAGGGCATTGTGTGTGTGCAGTGCCAGCCAGTCGTTTGGGATTTGTGATTGAGAAGCTGCCAATTGCAGGGAAATAAGTTCGCTTTATGTTTTGTCTGCTTAATCATGCGGTGTGGCTTGTTATTGGGATGCTTGTTGACGGTTTAAAATTTCCTTTTTATAGAGATATTTCATATAATTAAATTTTCTGCAGCATTTTTGTTCGAAATGATATATTTCGATTACTATATGATTCAACGCCAAATTGGCAGCTATGTCTTTAAAACCATTCCGCTATCCATAAGCCTAATGAAGTTGCCACAATATTCGCAACAAAGTCGGCCCGAAAGCTTACACAGACGGCCATAGCAGTACCAAATATGGGTGCTTTAGTCGGTGCAATAAAAATGTTCAACCAAAAATAACGGACATCAATAAAAATCTGCACCGAACGGTGATACGGTGTGGATGCGTGTTGCAAACCGTACGAAAGAGAATGAAACAGTGTTCGTTGCAATTGTTTTTTTTTGTGTTTTTTTGAGCCGTTTGGTGCAGGTGGGAGGAATCTTTAGATTTTGAACAAAAGAAGAAATAAAAAAGTCTGCAGTCGCGCAAACTCGTTGCGCGGATGGTCACGGATGGAGTAACGCATTAACGATGGCGCATTTTGAGCGCACGCTGGATGATTTTTGATGAAGTTTTTATCATAATGGGAAATTAATGTACGAAATTCGCCGATTTTTTTTTTGCGGGTGTTGCTTTTTTTTCTTTTCTGCAGTTTGCAAGGTTCTTTTGATAGCGCCTTTCGGCGAAATGATGGAAGAATTGGTTGGTCGCGGTGGGCGAGAATGCCGGCAGTCTAATTCATCACTCTAGTGGAACTGCATTTTCGATAAAAATTATGTACTATTTTCTAATTGTTTTTGATATAGGAAGAGGTATTCTAGACATTCAGTATATAAAACTATTTTGATGATCTTCTATGATTTTAACCTCTCTGGTGAACATATTCTCTCTGTCCGATATGCCGATCAGTCTCGTACTATGTCCATTAACGTTTTAAGATATTCGTAAAGATGAAAAATATTATGTAAAGGGGAGTTGGATAAGTTATAGAACCAATCTTTCATGACATTAAGAATTGAGGAACTCAAATCCTTGATCCAGAAGCTGACATAAATATTGTAACTATTGCTTAACGATTAGCTTTAACCTTTTCTCGACATCTTCTTCTCGCAGGTAATAACTTCTGGAATAAGTTTTTTTATTGTTTCATCCTCGTTCTCCAAACATATAAACGTAATAGATAAACCATAGGAGAGCCATCGACAACGAATTGTGGATTGATTATTGTAAATGAAAAGATTCTCAACGTTTCCCAAAGTCTCTGACGATCCTAGTCGAGTTTAGACGGTAAGATTTAACTTGCCAATCAGTGGTAATTTGACAGTGACTGGATTACGAACCTCGTCCAAAAGATCACCTTCCGTGAGGACTCGTCGTCGAAAAGACCTACGAGGGACCTCTAGACAATAGACATATGAATGGTTTGTAGAGATTGAACCTTAATTTTTAACTTTATTACTAAACTAGCTCAATTTTATTACACACTCTAAGTGTCTTCACTGTTGCCTCAATTAACTATATTAAGCGGGTCTACATTTGAGGCGGTCTTGCAACTGAGGTGATAGAGACGCCCATCTTTAAACAGTAGACTATCCAGCTATGGGTAAAATCAAGTCAAGGAAGCTAATCATATGGCAGGCAGAGGATGAAGAGTAAATGAAGGAAAACTATGCATTCAGCCGAAAATTGAGGTCTAATAAATGTATTGCTCTAGACACGATCCCTACCATGATCGTATAACAAACCGAATAATGAAGATCGAGACACCGAATAAGACGTCGATCTTAATGATTCCATTTAAAATTATTTCTGTCTCTTATTTATGAATGTTATGGTTATTTTAAAAACAGATTACTGGTAGTACAACGCTAGACATTTGAACCTGCCGTGGAACCTGTGTTGCTGGACTGATTAGCAACAACATTGATGCATCAGCTCTCCTTAGCATTATGATTCTTTTTTGTTACATCGACCGGAAGTGTAAAACATTGGAAAATGGTCCATGCAATACGGTATACAACAGCTTCAGGTGTTTCAGATTCTCTACATGTAGGACATTGTGGGTCCATCATAGCTCAATTCATCTCGTAGGAACTCTATCAAAACACAGTATATCTAAATTTCCTATAAAGTATGTTACCTTGTAAGCTGGTAAGCTCCTATCAAAATGCCATAATGTCTCTCAGATCAATGCGTCCGAAGTGCGCCATAAAACATAAACAAAAACCCTTTTTTCCATTAATCTTATCCATTTTTCGAGCCAGCTTGGCGCATTTTCTGTACTATACGTAGTCGTACAGGTACGAACGGCAACGACAACAGCAACGACAAAATTGCACACCTTGCAGTGATAGCAACGGGCCAAACAATTGCAAACCTTGCCGATTACTGTTGCACGAGCCAGCGTGCCTTATCTTATCGTGTACTGCCAAAATAAAAAAAAAGGTCAGATATGAACGATATTGCTGGGTTTCGGGTTTTGGTGAAGGTTGAAATGTCACTCACTGCCACTGTTGCTGCTGGAATGTGTGTGTGTGTGTGAGTGTGAGTGACATCATATGCAACAGCTTCACCAAATCCAAAAACAAAACACAAAAGATTGTAAATAATTCGCACACATTCATGGGCAACCCTACAATCCAGATTAGATGCACCACTACTTCACCTGACCGGCCACTATTTATGATGTTCATTATCGTTTCTAGCTGGTGCTGGCGGTGCAGGTACAGATCAATTTATTCGTCTCCTCAATCTATCACCACCGCAACGAATTTGTGAAACGAACTAGAGCACTCGGTACACCGAAACCGTACTCCAGGTTAACGCCATTTACCATATCATGAGTCACTCCCGTACACGCATATACGGTCACAGCCTACGCGAATCGTTGCACTTCCGTCGTCGTCGCACACACACACACACAGCATGTGGTCCCGGAGGAGCCCGCAGTTAAATGGAACGTGTGCTCACGGTCGGCTTGCAGGCTTGGAGCAATGGAATTATAAATTACAGCCCGTTATCACCATCGCACCATCGCGATACAGAGCCACGTTACCGTTAAGTATTTCCTGCGTTGGGGATTTCTGCGTCTCCCGGGATGTCACCTTTCACTGGTTCGTGCCACTTGGGTGTAGTGGAGTGGAGATGAGCGAGGTATCAGGGGGGCGAGCTGGAGTGGTAAGATCGTAAAGTTCGCTCATCGAAATGGGATCAACTTCGTGCCGAACCAATCGAACCTGTCGTTGTTTTTTGTTGTATCCCTTAATCGCTTAGTCAAGCTCGCACTATTCCATGTTCTTGGGAGCAATCTTCCATTGGGAGCAATCTTAAATTTTGGTTTATTATATTAGAAATATTCTCTAGACATTCTCATATCAAAATACACTTATTCAAGACAGAGACATCTAGTGGGAAATTTTTAAACCAGAAAATATTCTTATACATCATGTTTATAGCATCGCAAACTCTACCATCGTTAACATACTTAAGGATATGAAGTATTTATTTGGTAACATTTGTGTTATCTTCATTAACTTCTTCCCAATCAAACTTCAAACCCCGGACCCACTATATCTATTCAATTTAAAACTGCAGAGACCACCGTTACCGAACGCCACGTTACCATCGTACCGATGCACCTAAATGCCATAATTGCACACTGTCTGCAAAACTGCAAATTGCTTCCGAAAAAAAAGAAACAAAAAGCACACAATAACAAGCCCCGAATCACTCAACCGTCAACCCCGCAGCACAAACGTTCAAGTTCATGACCTTCACAAAATGGCAATCATCTGGACATGGCGAGCGTTCGATCGTACTCGTGGCACATAGCGCACGAGACATAACCCACCCACCAGCGGCTTGATTGCGTCGGTAGTGGAAGAGAGAAAGAGAGAGTTAGAGAGAGCGAGGGAGAGAGGGAGAGAGAGAGGGAGAGAGTGCGAGAGTTAATGTGCAAATTTGCCATTTTTTGTCGGTTCGTCGTGCAAATAAGAATGCATAGAAAACGCTAGAACAGGTTTTGTTTTGCGGGCTGCCGCAACAGGAGACCTACATTTTGTTTTGTCAATCTACCACGATCGGTAGTTTCGGATTGGATCTTTGAAGATGATCGAGTAAACTCCCGCATTTAATATGTCGTCTGCGTGTGTGTGTGTTAAAGTTCCACCATAAAAGCTAGCTTAAACATCGCGCCAAGCGGTCAGTAAATGAGAGGATTCCTTTCGCAAAAAAAGCCCGAAATTGAAGAGCAAAATAAACTTCACAAGAACTGCGCTTGCCACAAGCCAAGCGCTGCGTCTTTCGCGACGACGCACCGAAATGTTTACCATCCACCGTCTTCAACTCCTATCCACCCTACTCCGCCCGTCCGTTTTCTAGCAACGCAAAACATTGCCAACATGTCTTGTGCCGGAGTCTCGTTCCAGGAATTTTTTTTTGCGCCCCGCTTCCACAGGCCAAACAAAACAGACACGGAGCCAAAAATGCAAAACGAAACGACAGAACACAAACATGCAAAGGGCGGCAGTGGAGCCGAATGGAGAGGAGGGAGTACGAGAGTTAGGAGATGTGTGTATGGTGGTGTTTGTTTTTTTTTGTTGCCAAAATTTGGTTAGCTTAATGCAACTGATAAGTTTATGGCATCAGAAACTTTATATTATGTGAGAAAATTAGTTTTAAATTATATAAAATAGGAAAGAAACACAAGAGAATCATAATAAAGTAAAAACTATACGAAAAACAATAGAAATTAAATGAGAAAATCGAAAAACTAAACAAAATAGAATAACACAAGATAAAATACTGAAACAAATCAAATAAAATGTAAATGATAAACATGACTATTAAAATAACGCAAAACAAGGAAAAGGTACAAAGATAGTTTAATATTAAATTACAATACTAAAGAATAAAATTGATTTAAAAACATAGAAAAATAAAAATCAAACAATCCGAAATAAACCAAAAAAACAATCATGTAACGGCGAAACAAAACAAAAACAACGTAAACCCCACACAAAACAAATAAATCCCGAACGAAACATTATGAAAACTTTACGGATATAACGGGCAACCAAACAAAAGTACCATTTACAACACAAAAATCACGGTACGGCACGAAACACGAGCGCACACATAAACGGCAGGCCGCTGGAATCGATCTTTGCCAGTGCTGCAGAGCCGCGGGCATGTATTCACGGGACAGGTTAAGTTAGTGTTGCGTGTGTAGTGCGCGATTTTTTGGCAACCGTTGCTTCCCTCCGTGCTCTCTCTCTCCACCGCTCCCACACCTCTTCAGTGTTTTTGCACATGTTGTTGTGTGGGTTCCCCCGTTCGAATCGGCTTCAGTTACGCGGCCAAGGAAGAACGCGCGCGCACATTCCGTGTTTCACGTTCACACACCGACATCCAGTTCTTGTTTCGCTTCGCTTTTATTTTTGCAAACAACACTTCTTCTCTACTTCTACTCGCGTTTTTCTCTTGTTCCTGCAACCCTCTTCCACCGATTCCATTTTCTTCTCCACCGTCACCCGTCCGTGCGGTACGCGTCTACCCTTCCAAGCCGCAAGCTTTGGCGTGTGTGTTCGCAGATTTGTTTCGATTAGGTTGTTATTTTTTGTTGTTGCTTCTTCTTCCTTCACCGATTGTTTGTTCTTCTGCTTCTTTCGGCTGGCAATTATCGTCTCCGGCGGGGGGGAGAGCGTTTTTTTTATTCGCGTATCGCGTCGCGCACTAGAATCATGTCCGAAAGACAACCGGCCGGCCGGTTGGCCCATGGTTGCACGGTGACGATCGAAACCTGGAGCTGGCCGCTACCATCACCATACCAACCCGGTTTCGGATCGGTACACGTAACCTTACTTTAGTCCCTCCCTCCCCTGGCCAGTGGTCAAATTTCGTGTGCATTTAGCGATTTTTTTTTTCCCCGTTTCGTTTCTCTCTTGTTCATATTAATTTCTTCTCCTTTATTATTCAATCCATCGCTACCGGTTCTGATATGATCTGCAAGTTCTTGGAGGAGAGCGAGAGAGAGAGAGAGAGAGAAAAACACAAAATGACGGTACAAAACAAGAATCGCAGTTGTACGCGAATTTTGTAACCATTTTTTACAACCCCTTTTTTTTCGCGCAAAGGTCATTTATGTGCGTCCGAATCTCAGCTGCACGCGATGGGATGCAATTCATGCTTTACGGTTAAATATAAAGAAATGATTTGATGTACAACACACACGCATTGGTAATATAAATTAGTTTTTCAATTTCTCCTAATTTAACTAATTTAACAATTTCTCCTAACTCCAACTTTCAAGTTATTTTTATGTCTCATTCATGTCTCCTTTCTAATCATTTGAGAGTATGAGGATTTTTTTTTCAATAATACTTTTGATCGTAAATTACCAAACAAGAAGAAAAGAAAAACACACACCAGTCAAGCGCGCACACACACACACACACACGCCAACATTTGAAAAGAGTCGAATTTCTGGTTTTGCAACTCGTGGCCGAATTTGGGCAACCCTGATTAAGAAAAAAACCCGTTTTCAAAGGCTTTGTCCACCCGAAAAGTGCACACACGTGCATATAGGGGGAGAGTTGTGGGGCGTTGCTGGTGACGGTGGTGGAAGCGCATTCGCTTGTGGCAGAAGTTCAATCTCCTGCCCAAAACACACAACCCAAATCGTGCCACACTTGTTGGAGGAAAGATTCTTCCAGAGGTGTTGTGTTTTTCAACCTCACGATATCAGAATTGAATTAACAGTAATAAACGCGCTGAATTGTTCGTAGTAGAATCATTTTTTATGTTTTTAAAAAATTATTTGGTAAATTAATGAAACACTACACAAAGTAAAATGGTTTCCAGAAATTTATCAAATTCGTGGCTCACTGCACCGAACACTTACTGGCCATTACTATTAGATCAGATGCTATAAAACAATATTACTTACTGCTCCGTCGCATGCCTTTTTTAGCATCCGATTCAAACAAAAATAAAGAACCTTGATGTCATCTGTCAAATCCCATATAAAAATTTAGCAAATTTAGCAGCCTTAGCCAAAACATTCTCCTTATAGCATTGTTTATAGTAGCTTGATCTCTTGCAGCTCTGAGTGATAGGAGGATAACTTTCAAATTTATAGCAAAATTTTACACAAAATCGTTTGCTACGCATTTAACAAATAAGAACTGTCGAATGTTATGTGCCACGTCAGTAAAAGTTTTCAACAGTGAACTGTGTTTATTATAATTTTAAAGGATACAATTTCAAGCAGCGGTGTCACAATACTGAACTGAGGATCAAATCTCACTAAAAAAGTTTCCTAGAAGTGAAGAGTAACTATCCAACTACGAGGTATCAATTAGGCTAGTAAATCATTAGATTGCCGACATGACTTTAACTTCAAAATATATCCCATCTTTTATAGGAAATGAGGAGACCCTCTGAAAATATAGTTACGAAAATATGAAGATGCAAACTTACCATAATGTAACAGGTTACAAAAACGGAACAACCAGGAAGACACCGTCCGAAGCGCGCTGTTTCTCTCTTTCGGATTCCGTCCACTAAATGCGTCCACCTGCTAATCCCCGACCGGACGCTCAAATCATAGTCTTAGTCACCACACGCACACACGTTTTAAATACACACATACACACTCTTCCGTAAAACGTAAACTATCACACCTTATCGCCGGTAAATCGTTTGGTTGGGATGGTTTGAAACTAAAGCACGGCAGCAGACATCGGGGACGCGAAACAAACACAAACACTGGACACTGGACCTCGAACGTGTGCGAATTTTTCACCGATAGCACCGGGCAGTACAAGTTCCAACGCAAGAATTTTCACTCTCCATACTAATAATTATTTTCGCAACATTTGGATGACGCTGTGCGGGGGATAAGGGGGATGCGGTGGCTGAAGGTGGAACAAAAATTAATGACCCCTTCTTTTTGTTGCCCTGTTTTTCTTTTATCAAGTCCAAATGCCGCTTGACAGCCACCCGCTGAATGGTTAATGCAATTTTAAATAGTTTCACAATTTTTGCCCGTCCAAAAGCTGCTCCGGATTCGTCCGGGTTCGTCCTTGAGATGTGGGGGTTTTTGGTGGTGATGGTTAAAGGGGAGAAGCAAAACTAATCGCACTAGAATTTTAGTTAATATTTTTGCATTGCGTTTTGAGCTGTTCGTTCACCAACTGCACAAGGGTTCACCAATTAACTGAAGCAGGCGTGTACTGTTGAACACAACTCATACCGGAACTCGAGTGCACTTGGTATGCGGTGTGTGTGGCAAGGATCAAACTTAAGGTGAAGCGAAACTAAGTATACCGTCCTCCCGAAAGCCTGTAAACGTCAACAAAAGATAGTCACTCTTTATCAGGAAGCTTTAGAACGCACCGTACTAATGTAAGGAAATTTCACAATTTCTTTTCACTCACAACAAACCGGAACACACATCACTAGCACCGTGTTGGAGAGACGAATTTTCTGCAGGCGAAGACAAAACCGGACAACCGAAGAAAAACAAACCGGACAAACTCAACTCAAACGCGTAACGCCACAAACGTCGGTTCCTGGTTTTCGGTCGGCGATGGCTACATCTTCATCCGTTGCTGTCTGTTGCTGTGTTCTGGACTGTGCGTGCCGTACGGCGATGGGAAGCTGACGTTTTCATACGATCCTTTCTTTTGAGGGCTGGTTGTGCGGGTTGCGAGAAGACTCCACACTTGTTTTTGATGAGTTCCACGATCAGTTCGACGATAGAAGGAATCTGTGATGAGAAGGAAAATAGAAACAAATGTTAGACACGATTGGAAGACATTTGAAGAGATTGAAGATAAGGAAAGAGAATGCTATAAAATGGGATTTGAGTGCTAAATACGAAATCTTAGTATTTTTTATAGCAAATTTATAGCGAAAGTGTGTTCCTTTAGGAGGATCCTCGATATAAACTCTAATGTTGGAATAATTACATCGTTTTCAGAAGACGCCACTCGTCCAAAACCAAAAAACCCTCATCATGAGACGATTCTGCCCCCAAAAAAAAAAAAACGACACATAACTAACAGACAGACATCTCATCACATATCAGCATCTGCTGTACTACCACAACTGCACCACCTATTTGCACCACGACAAGTGCACCGTGTGTCAGTGCCGTGTTTAGAACCACTTCTTTGGTTCGAAATTTCGAAAGACAAAGCGGGAAAAATGTCCGAACTGTGTGTGTTTTTTTTTTAATCTTGTTTCATCCCCATACATCGAGTTCCTCACTCATAGTCGTCCACCCACATGCGCCATCGTATGCCACGTACTCTTCTTTCGATCTCGCTCGTTCACTCTTGCTGCGAAAGGTGGCTCACATTAGAGGACAGCAAAGAAGCGACCGACTCAACAAGAGCAGCAACGAGAGGAAAAAAAGTGCCATACTATTTTTCTCCTTCTTTATCCCATTTGGGGGAAGGGACCAGAATGGAAGAAAAAAAAATCGAAACCCCCGAAAAAACCCGGCACTTACACATACAGACGGTCGGGCGCGCGTTTGTGACGGTGTGTAACCGCGCGCGCGTTCGCCATCAAACGGAAAAGCGGAACATCATCATCATCATCCCGTCGTTTCCCGGTGGTGTTGGTTTCCCCATTTTTATTTAAGTTTTTTTTTTGGGTGGGAGGGGGGAGGATGTCGTTCACTGTGTGTGTGTGTGTGTGTGTGATATTCGTTTTTTTTTTCACGGTAGCAGAGCAAGTTAGAGAAGAAGTGCAAAAGCTAAAAAAAAGGAATTTTGTCGATCACCGACGTAATGTCATGGGCGACTGTGATGTGCTGCATGACATCAGATTTTGGAAACGGATGTTAAGGTTCGGGGCTTTTTTTTCCTAATTGAGTCCACTCGCACACACACACACACACACACACTCAGAGTTTTTGGCACGAAGGAAAGAAAGAATCAAGCATCTCTTCTCAACACTGGAACAGTAAAACAGACCATCTACTTAAGATAGCTGAGTACTAGCTGCACAAACACACGAATGGTCGCGATGGAGGACACAGGCAGCGATGTGCCAAAACGGTGGCATCGAATCTGTCATCTTTCACTCGCTGTCCGTTTGTGCTTCCACCCGATTCTACCCCTCGTCCATCCCGAACTACTTAAATCCTTTTCATTCCTTTCTTGCACGTACCGTTAACACTCGCACTGAACGCTGCACGGATGAATCCCGGGTTCATCCGGGTCTGCACATTCAAGGGTTTTTGTTGTGGTTGTTGTTGTGAGGATAAGTAACGAACGCGCCGTGACTCGTGTGACCAAACAAAACAAAAGCTTCCGCTGGTGGTGCGCGCGCGAATTTTTTGTAAACCCCGCACACACAAACGCGCGCTCAAACGGGACAACCAACCTTTGGGGGGGGCCAGACTTTTCAACAAAATAATAATAATTCCACCGGGATCACAAGTGCGGCTGCTGCTGCTGCTGCTGCTGCTGGTGCCGCCGAACGGATAAAGAGCATATTACAGACTGAGTGCGTGTTCTCTGTTTTCTATTTTAGCTGGTCCGGAGCAGCCGACACTGTCATTATGTGTGTGCTCTCGCGAGATGAAACCTGTGCTCCAGAAGGCATGGGGGGATGTGTGCGATAGAGAGAGAGAGAGAGAGCGAGAAGGAGAGCGAGATAAGGTGGCCCCACGCAGCACACATCCCTCAAGGGTGAAAGAGAAAGCAAAACCCGTTGGGGTTACGCTGAGTCCCGGCATTTCGCCTGAATTCGCTCTTTTGTTGTAAGGGGTGAGCGAGAGAGAGAGCGAGCGAGCACGAGCGAGAGTCCTTTTCGCAAGAGAGCCTGCGACGCACACTCTCGCAGCCAAAAACGCACCCGGGGGGTTGGTAGGTTGGTTGGTGCATCAGCGAGTGGTTGTGGCGAGATGGGTGGACAGTTAACGCGACAAGCAAGAAATGACAAAAAAAACCCACTCTGCTTCTATACATGGATTTTGCACGGTTTGCAGGAAGGGGAGCGGTGGGCGAAAGAGAAGGGGACGGAGGGGTGCGAAATTGTCAAAATGCAACCTTCAACTTCCCAACTTTGGTGACGTCCAAGCGAGACAGGGCGAAGTGTGCAACCGAAAAGGGAAAGCATTGCTGTACATATTCGCACACCAAAACCACTCAACCAGACATGGAACCGGGTTTTTGCAACCGGCTTCGTTGTTTCGGTGTAGTGGTGCATGGGGAAAATTTTGTTCAAAAGGTGAGAGTGAGAACGAGAGAGAGAGAGAGAGCCATTTCTTCGTTGCACTATGGGCGCGTTTCTATGGTATGCATGCAAATGTGCAGTGTGTTGGGCCGCGTTGCTCTACACAATGATGCACGGTGCATGGTACCGGGTACAAGTGCCAGCACGAGCCGTAATGAAAGTGAAACAATGGGACAGTGAAAGTTGGAAAAACACTGTGTGCTGGGAAAATTTGTTGCGCGCCACATGAACCACCAGGTGGCTCCATCGGGTGAAGGAAAGTAGCGATAAATGGCTTTGATGTTTACATTTCTTTTAAACAAAACAGCGCGTAAGTATAATAAGATCGTTAAGTTGAGAAATTTGAATAAATAATAAACCAAGTTTTGAATTAAAAGTATTTTCAAATTTAAACGACAAAAAAATTTACTTTTTGAGCAGATGGTTTAAGGACATAAGAAGAATTCAGCAAGCAATAATATGGTTGAAAATTAATTAAAACAGATCCGTTATAACAAATGAATTATTCGAAGGATAAAATTTAAGAAATTTAAGAAATATGTCAATCCTTTCCCTCTTTCAAATACCTAAAATTTCACAAAATAAGATTGCCGGATGTTAAGATCCGGATCATAACAAGGGCACAGGACTATCTCTTCTTTCTTATATCTTGGCCTAACGTCCTCTTAAGATCATGCCTGCTATTTCTGGCTTACTAGACTTATTGTTACCACATAGTTGGATAGTCAGTTCTCACTATGGGGGAACGGCCCGGATGAGACTTTCTCTCTCTACCACCAGGCCGCCCCATGACTATTCAGCTACGGATAATCTCAATCAAGCAAATCAGTAATAGCAGATCAAGGATCTCTGGAGGTTTTAGAGCCATAGAAGCAGAATGTTCGTTATGTACTAGTTTATTAAATGATTTTAATACTAAAATTGGTTGAGTTGACTATTTACATCAAGTGTTTTATTTAAGTTCTAATAATATACAAAGTTGATTTTTGATTTTTTTTATTTTGATTTGAGTTGATTTTTTGAACAATATATCCATGTCCATAGCCATAGCCACAGATGTAGAAGTGTTGTAGCATAGAGCCTAACATAATTTAAACGCATTTTAATGTAGATCTGATTAGCAAAAGTTTAAAAGATTTTAAACTAAATTATAAACTTTGAGTAGAATATTGTTGACTTCAAAATGTTTTACGTAAACAATTACGAAATGAATAGAGTGTGGATCTTACTGAAACATATTAATTATTATATTTATGATTGCTCACTGTTTGATGCTGTTAAGCAAGGATTGATATAAAAAATACATACTTTTAACAGATTATAAACTTGACTTCAACGGTAATACTCCGATCCGCTGGAATGAACTTATAACCTACGTCTTCTTTCTTTATTCTTATCAATACAATTACTTTCTTATGTTTGACGTGAAACATATTTCCACAATTAGAGGTTCAATCTACTCTTTGTGGTCTTCGACTTCTCTAAATAATATTCAGCTAAGTTTTTAGCTTATCTATTTGCTTATTATTTACGCGTTTTGTTTGACAGATGTATGCCCAATGTACTTTATATGCGTTTCAAACAAATTGAAAGTTTTTTTACTTAGACAGAAACTTAAAAAAAACACAGGAAACGAAGAGCAAATATTAGATAACACATTGGAATAATGAACTCAACACAGACAACAAATAAATAGAAAAGAATTGTACACAAAACCACACATAATGTAGCAAACATTCACTTAACCAAAGAGTTGAGCCGCTAATATGAAACACAAACCTAGTGTATCGCCACAGACGCTTATATCCCACAAAAACCTACTAACAAACACGGATTCAACATGCAACAACACCACTTGCATGTGTGCACCAAAAACAACTGTCAACCAACTGCACCGACACACCGCTACTTACTTACACACTTGCAGGGTAGTGGCGACAGCTTTTGGCGAAGAAACAGTGGAAACAGAACTTTGATCCACGTTTTGGGAGCAACTCGCCTTTTTGCGTCTTATTTTTTTGACTCACTGTTTCGCTGGTGCTTCGTTTCGTTTGTTGTGATTGTGTTTACAAAAAAAACACACTCACACATGTACACACGCACACACGCACTGTTTCCTAAGGGTCCAAAAGAATGGGGTTTTTTTTATGGGAAATTGAAAACAAAACACTCGCGCTTTAGAAGGTCGCGGCCTAATCGAACATTTCAAACGCCACTAGTACACGCTTTGGCGGCTGGGGTATCGCAAACACAGAACGCGTCCCGAATCGCACACACCAACACACCTCCCCTAGACCGAAACCGAACACACTTCCGTCCGAAAAAAAAAAACGCAAAACGAACCAGGCGCTGCTGGTGCTGCCACCGATGCCAATGTCGAGGAAGGCAAACGCCGTTTTCTTTTGCCACAAATTCGCGATATTCGCAACCCTCACGAGCTGACGTTTCTTGTGCGCGGTATGGTGTGTTAGAAACGGTTGTGTGGTATTGGTCACCGATCACCGCCGCTGACGACGCACGCTCACCAGACACACCGTCGATCTGTGTGTTCCCTGTTCCCCACGCACCCGAAGAACTCGCGCAAGTGACGCGCGCACTGATAATGCACACGCTGCTGATGTAATGTTGTAATTTGGTGCTGCCGCGAAAAAAAACTATAACCCACTGGAATGACAAGCCGCACACACAGCTTTACCGCATTAGAAAAGTTTTGACGGACAGAGATCAGGCACACTCCGGCTCACCAGGTTACCACCGATGTGACAACTAAACCGATACCCGACCCGTGTCAGTGTGTAGGCACGGCAACTGGCCGTGTGGATGTGAGCGCGTGAGGGTCTTGTTTTTTGTTATTTCGGGTCATACATGGTTGCCTTTTTTTTTTTGTTGCAACGCGCGCGTTGGCGGTATTTGTAATTCGCGAACCGTTGTCGTCTCTCGATGGGACGATGGGCGCCACACGCCCGCACGGGCTTGCGGTGGTGACGGAGGGTTGATGGGAAGTGCGAACCGGCAAACCAACACTCGCCGGTTAGCTGTGGTCGTTTTTTTTTTGTTTGTGTGTTGCTTGCCTGTCTACATATTTATTTCATGTGTGCGAAATTGAGAATATTGTGCGCGAGCGCGAGACGCGCTTTTCGCGAATTTCGCCATCACCAACACAGGGACAGTGGAGGGTGAGTTTTAGCGAGTGAAACAAAAAAAACACCTCACGAGGGTGGGAGCAATTTTTTTTTTGTACAATATGGGTGAGTTGGGTGTGTAGTTTTTTGTAATAACTTTTTACCTTTATTTCATTTCACACACCCTTATTAGTGCTCGCGCTCTCGTTTTCTCACGCGAAATAAGCAGGTAATACATATCTAGTAGGCAGAATGCGTTTACACCTAGCAACAATCTTGGTGAGAAGGTTTTTTTTTGTGTTTTCCTGTGCTTGGCAATTAACTATCAGCTCTGCTTCTTGTTACGCACCTGCCCTGTGGTGTCTAAAGTAATCGGATTATTGATAAAGTAATTAAATCGAACACCGGCTAGCTGCTGTCAGTAGGATGCGATCGTGTGATCGATCAAAACAAATAAGTACCAATGGGGACTCAAGACTCTTTCTAGCTCTCTTTCTATCTCTCTTACAAACACTCACTAAACTGCCCCCGTGACGTCAGCTCGTTCACCCTTATGAGTGAGTCACCCCCTTACACAAGCAAAGCAGTGAGAGAGCAACCGCGTGTCATCGCGCTCGTTAGAGAGATATCGCTCGCACACCAAAACGCGCGAGTGTTCCATCGTTCCGGCGCTGCATATGCGCACTCGGTTTGTTATTTTAGACATCTTGTGAAAATGCCGCCACTCGGAGTTTTGCCCCTTTTTTTTTGCCCCTTGAATTTTTCTATTTTTACTGACTTTTTAAATGTGTTTTACCGTTTTCCACCGATTTGGTGGCGCGTGATGTTCTTCTTCGCTGTCCTTCATGCAAAATATCGGTGATCTCGGCAAGATGCAACTAACAGGAATCAGTTGCTTTCAACTCTTCTTGCTTTGTTGGTGTGTGGGGCGCAACGTTGTGGTTAGGTTAGGGGAAACCAGCTGATAATTATGATACCTCCCCATGCTGGTTTTGTTTGGCGAGTCGCGTGGCCTTGCCTGAATGCATGAAGCGGTGTGGTTTTATTTACATTTGAACATTAATTTCGGGGAAAAATGCTTCAAATTCGTCTCAAAATGTTTGAGTGCTTGCTGACACGCTTAGGAAGAAGTTTTGCGGGGTGTTTGGTGTTGAAGTTGTTAAACTTTCATTAACTTGGGAACTGTTTGGAACGCTGGCAGGGGCCAAGTTTGCCGGCTTGATGAATTCCCCTTCATCATAGCAACACATTTTCCCCGAAAAGCGTGCTGTCCGAACTCTTCGAAATGGCCTTGTTCTCGAACACATGCATGAACTACTCCCGTTTATTTTATTTTTTTGTTTGGTTTCACTTTTTCTTCGTCTAATCAAGTGAATCCTGCACATGTCCATCGTGACCAAAAACAATAAGGAAAAAACCTTCACAACCCCCTTTAAAATGTATTGCGTCTCTTTGCGGCACCGAGATAACCTTTCACCTCTCCCGGATTGCCTACCGTAAGCCTCGCTTCATGCATCAAAACAGAAGAAATGCATAAAAAATAAATAAGTTCACGTCCTAATCGCGTCCACAGACAATTTGGAGGTTGCTCGTGCTGGCCGGTTCACTCGAGCATGTTAAGTGAGAGTGATATTGTTGTTGGTAGGAATGAAAAACGTATTTCTTGCAGAGCACAGACCTCCTAAGAACCTAACCGACGGCATGTGCACAACACGACCTAGCACAATACTAATTGGGAGTGTTTTTGCTCAGTTTGTTGACAACCAACTACTGATAAAGCGTGCAGACGATGGTAAACAGTATGGCAAGCAAGTGTGTACGGTTGGGAAATGTTTTATTAAACCTTCATCAAACATAGTGCGGGTATTGTGGACTCACGTTACATAACAACACTGTCCAATAATCTTCTGCCTTCCGGTGGTGATAATTATGCGATTCCTTATTCTGCCGAACAAGCAGGAACTCTGATAAGAAAGGCAAACGACAAGTACCACCAACAAAAAAAAATGGTGTCCTACCGTGACCTATTCCAAGCAATGTTTCAGTGAGATGCTGATGGATTGTTCCAACAAATTCCCATGTTTTGTTTGATGTTCTGGAATGTTTTCGTTTTTCTAGAGAAAGTATAGTTTTGCAATGATAATACATTAGTAACAGATCGTGACTTTTGAGTTTAGGATTGCCTTTTAGAAGTACTGGATTTATGTTGCGAATTCTATAACTAGTATAGGTTCATGCCATAAAGTGGAAGATTTTAGAGATCATAAGTTATACAACAACAAAATTAACGTATTAAAGAGAGTGGAAATCCAACCTGCAACATCAACTTCCCTTGTATATTGTATATTTATTTTATAACATCACAAAAAAAATGCAAAACGTATGCAATAAACCAAATTGACCAACAGTAGAGTAACTCTAGTGGAAGATTTGATCGTTCTAGTAGATTATACCTGTCTAAATAGTGATAATATTTAATGTATATACTCAATTCGTTTGTTTATGTTTCGAGATGTATATTATCTTCTCACTAATATTTAAAAGGTAGAGGAAGATTTCTGATAGTGGGCATAAAACACTTCTTCTACTTCTTTTTTCTTGGCCTAACGACCTCTTAGGTCATGCCTGCCATTTCTGGCTTACTAGACTTATTCTTACCGCATAGTTGGATAGTCAGTCCTCACTATGGGGGAACGGCTCAGATTAGACTTGAACCCCAGTCCAGCCGTGTGAAGACCGGCGCCGCTGTCGCATCTACCACCGGGCATAAAACACTATTGACCATAAAAAGATACTATAAAATGGAACAGAAACTAACAAGGAAGTAGTGATCAAGTAGTCAAACCATCGAACAACATCCTGTACTAATGAGCTTAGCAGAAACAGTACAACTTGGATAAGACTGACAGAGCTGTCAATTATTAACAGATCAAATTTGTGGTAGTCTTGCTGTTAACTTGCTCGAGTTTAGACGTATGTTTTTCTTGTTAGCCGAAGTAAGAGCTTTCATAATAGTATTGAGGTAGATAGAGATAGACAAGATGGACAGATTTTTATACCAAACTCGTTATCCATAGCTGAAACGAAACCTCCCATGTGTCAATCAGTCGGAACGATCAGCTGAAGGCGCATTTGAAAATGCGTAGAGTTCGATCCGGGGAAGACCCGGACAACTGTCAGCCGTTCGGGCATCAGAAAGATCCCCTGGAGTGACTATACGCAGTGGCGAATTTAACGGTAGGCGGACTGAGCGACCGCGAAGGGCCCCGAGCTCAATCAACTCGAACTTCCCAGGAACTCTGCAACTGTGGCGGGTTAAACGGTGGGCGGACTAGGAAGCCGCTAAGGGCCCCAGCATTTCAGGGGGACCCCGAACAACGAAGGCCTTAGTGACCAAATCTACTCCCCCCCCGCCACGACCACTTAGAAAGAACCAGAAAACCCCCCCTTGTCTGTTGAGAGAAAATGAATTGTAGGGCCCCGAAGGACCTAAATCCGCCACTGCCTATACGCGACATCTTGGGTCAGAAGGACTACGAATACGCACGGACTCTGTTCGACTTCGCCAAAGAGATGGGAATCACCCTTTGATCTCTTTCCATGTTCCTTCCCGTAGATAATACGCACTTTAACTTGTCTAGATTAGTGTAGCTTTGTTTGTTATGTCTCTTGTTTGTTTGTTTTTTTTTTTTAATGTTTATTGTAGTATGTTCTGCACGGTAACACCGATGTGCGCCAGTCGCTTTTCTGGCCCCAGATGGTGACAGAACTATACATCTGAAGTCCTTGAGGTTGGAGCTGGTGGCCTTTTCGTTGGCAGAGTGCTTGCTTTCGATGCTACGGTGGCGTAACAAAGTTATCTTTGCATAATATTATACGATATGGTGCATCGTATCCCATCCAATCCGTCATCCTGGACGCGGAACTAACTCTCTAGCTGCAGCATCAAGCAGTCATGGAAGCTAGAAATAGTTAGAGAAGATTTTCTCGCGGTTGTAGTATCAAAAAAGTACAAAAGTTCTATAAATTCATTTTCTGGCTTACTTTAAATGAAACTCCGTTTATATTATAACAAATACTTCGAACTTTTAAACGAGTTTTAAGCACTATAACTGATCAGTTTGTGTATCTCACTGTTATGTTAAGAATGTAGACCACATCCTCAAGCAATCCTCGAGGCACTAGCGTCTTTTTAACCACACCAGTTCAAGATCCTTTCAATCCGGTCTCTTGAAACAATTGTTAACCTCCCCGTTTTCCGCTTTTCCTGCCTCACCAAACCGTTATAGCTCACCCTCATTGTTGCGTTCGTTACGTACGCTATGTTTTTCCCGTCCCGATAACATCTACAACTAAACGGGTGTCAGAAGCGTAGCCCAACAATACCCACCGTTATCTACCGTCAGATTTTTTCTCATGAAATTTCAATACCTCGTCACGTTGGGTAACACAAAAAAGGAAGAAGAAAAAAGTACACACACGCACACTCACACACAGCAAGATGCAAAATGATTTATGAAGTGTTTCATAAAAATAAGAAATAAAAAAAACCGCATGCACATCTACCTGCAGTGGACGCCGCCCTAAAGGCATTTTGATTGAATTTTGCACTCCTTTTGCACAGCAAAAGCAACAAACAAAACAGGGCTGCAGGAAAACTCGTGGCACAGTAAGAGTTCGAAAAGGGCTTTCGGGTGCGTCGGTTCAGGTTAATTTCGCTTAATTTATGCTCGTCATTTATGCTTCGATCTGGTGTCCTTTTCGAGGCGATCGCTTTTGTTCGTGCTGCCGGCAACCGACCGGCCGGGGGCAAACAACCTCCGTTAACGATCATTTTTCGGTGCACGAACCAGCCCAGATTATTGGACGCTCGGTTTCTTCGTTTTTGCTTTGGCTATTGTCGTTGCAGCGAAATGCTCTTATGCCACCGGTTCCTGACCTGCGTACAATATACGAGATCTTCCCGGCGCGGTACAGGACGCTGAATGCTTGTGGCAGACGAAAGGCAGATCGTAACAGCTTTTTTATTAAATAAATATGGGCGAATAATGATAAGCGTTAAGCAAATACTGTAGCTAAGTGATCTTACCGCAAAGGAAAGCGAGAGGTCATTGGGGAAACGGGGGAACCGTTGTTTCGGGTCATTTGTTCCAAGTCTCTGAGTGGCCGGTTACACCACAGACAACATGGAAGGATACCGATTGGCTTATTTATGGCCACCGATCGACGAAAGTGTGTGTCCTCGGCGAGCTTTTTCGATGCCGGGTACGAAGCGATCGTTTTAATAATTTGTCGCTCCATCCGATAACCGGGCGTGTGATGCGTGTCAGTTTGTCGGAAGGGCAAACATTTCGCAGGGAAAAAAACGGTATCCCTGCGAATGTTGTTGGCGTACAGGCGGAGAAACACTCTGTAAATTAAGTTAACAACTTCGCGTCCATACCTCCCCCTGCGAAAGGTCAGACGCGTATCAATCAATTAAGCGATTTGTTTGATAGGCAGCGAGAGGACCTGAGCACCGGTTTCCTTTAGCCCGGCAAAGGATGGCTGTCACCGTTTCATTTTTACGAGCTCTTTCTCACCGAACCTCCGAAACGGGCACGGCAAAAGATGAAAGAACACAGTACGAGTTAAAGGGGGGATGTGTTTTTTTTTTTTTTAATTTCAACTTGCGCATTGTACTCCTGTCCATTTTTATTCCCTATTAGCCATTTATGACCCTGATCCCGATGGGGAGAGGACGGGGGAGAGGACGAGCGAGAAAGGGACAAAAGCCCGCCATGTAAGCTCATCACGAACGAATGATCAACACTTTCTTCGATCGCGCCGAGGATAGGGCGCACACATCCTGACACGTTCCAAGCAGGAAACCAATTTTAACGACTCGGTGCAGTGGAATTGTTTTATTACACCAACGACAGCTCCACTGGGCAATGCGAATTTACAGCTCATGTGTTTCTGTTTGTGTGTGTGAGTGCTTTCTCCATTTCTTATCGAAATAATTGTTTAAATTTGCTTTTTAAAAAATGGCTGTGAGATGTTTGACGTATGGGTTACTTTGAGGGATAATAAATCTCAGGCTTTTAACCGTGTAAGCATGTCAATTAAGCTAAACTAACATCGTAATTACGCTAATTTGTGATCTTTATTTTGGAGACAAACAGATGTACAAAGAATTCTATATATTAACAGTTTAAAATAATAAATAATAGTTGTATTTTCAGCGCCTTCCGGTGCATTTATTTCTATAAGGTCTGTGAAGATCTTCGTGCTCCGTGTTTGTTATGATTTTCAACGCATCCAAATCCCTTTAGTCGCATACCTTAGTGATGGGTACGGATGTGTTCCGCTCCTAGCGTCTGTGGTGATGGCCGTTGTCTATGGATTATAATTCTTTATTTGTACCAGTTCAGGTTCTTTCAAATTTTATCAGTAACACTTATCAGTAACGATGCCGAAAGTCTTCAATTGCCGGCCTAATATACATCAAGATCTCTACAATAAGGTGAGAACATCTGAAAATACACCCTAAAAGAGTTATACAACAATTTGAGGTCTAGTTTGTTAGGCGGCTAAGCACCACTAGAATCAGACATTTTGTAAGGTTTGACTTAAAAATTAACAACCAGACACTACGGAATAACCGTTTTAGATTTAGGCCTTAAGGCGAATCTGTAGTCTCCAGAGCAAAGTAATTGTTATTTCTAAAACAACGTATAATAACGAGAATTTCACGATTATTTAACGATTTCCTTCAGTATGCTAGTATAGTAATATGGTCTGCACTAGTAGAAGCGATCAAACGGGAAGTCACACGATACGCAAAAACTATTACTTACTTGGAAGGACGCAGCTATTCGTAAGACGATAAGACGTACTAAGTCAGTAGTACCCAGAGAGAACTGATAAACAGAGATTATGGACGTTAGTAATTCTTCTTCTTCTGTGGCACTACAACATCGAGAGGGTTTCCTTGGTCGATAACCAGTCCTGTCACGTAGCAATCCGGAACTGTCTTACTGATCTTTGCACATTATCAAATTATGAGTTCACAGCTCCTATTGTTAGTTGCTTAAACTTGTGTGACTCAAGAAAAATTAAGTACATCACATTAAGTAGAAAAATTAATCCGATAACTAGCACCAATTTATGCATATAGTAATGAATCGTAATGCGCTACTCTCTGCAATGATTCTATTCCGATATTCCTTCAATCGATTTTCTGACTGCACAATGCTATCACACGGGAATTTCGTTATAACAATGGACCAAGAGTTAAGGGCAACACAGAATAAAAGCTTATAAAACAATAGAATTGAAGATATGTTATTAAGAGATAACCAACAACAAATGTAAGACCTTTTCATAAAAAAATGCTTGCTGGACTATAGAAAGAACTCGTTGTTTTCGACCACGTCACAAACAAAAACGAAAAAATACAACGTTACGACCGGGATACGATAATTAAACGCGTCCTCTCACGGTACCCCGATTGATCGATCGGTCGAAAAAGTTTGCATGATTGCGATCGTTCGGTAAGCGCGTTACGGTGGTGCACCGGACCACATTTATCCTGTATTATAATTACTATTTTTCCACCCCGGAGAGTTCGAGGTCGGGGCGCATGTTTGCAAAAGAAGGTTCACCACCATCCACCACCTTAAGAAGAAATCTTTCGTTTTATTATTATTATTATTATTGTAACACTGGTTACAGTGGGTGCCAGGAATGTGGCCATTGTACCGGACGGACCCTCGGGGACATAGGGGAAGCGCATGTTGCAACAGTAACAGCGGTTGAGCAGGAAAACAACAGTAAACAAAAAACGAAATCACCCAAAAATCCTCCATCCCTTTTGGGAGAAAACAACGAAAACTCATAAAGACCTTTATTCCTTTCACTTCTGGCCTCCTTTATGAAACACACACACACACACAGCAGGCGGACGGAACGGAATCGGTGTCGTAGCTCGGCGCTCCTTACAGTTAGGCCTGGTGTCGTGGCTTATCAAATGAGCTGGAAGGAAATCGGTTTTGGCGTGGTCACCCTGCTATTAACCCATCGCAGGCTACCATCCCGGTCGCTTCCGCATGCCGCAAAGGACGACGACGGCGACCTCTTGACCACTTCACGTTACTTTCCAAAACGCACTGATCGACAGACTGTCCTTGCGGTTACATTAAGCTACAGCATTTAAGTGAGATCACCTCCAACATATTGACACTATCGAGTCGTAACGGGTGCAATAAAACGACAGTCGATTGATTTAACGCAAGCGTACTTTATCGGTTCGTACGTTTGGGGGAAAATTCGGTTTTTTGCCACCAAATTATGGTCATTTCATACGTATCCTTTACATGCGTAAGCAGTATAATCAGCCCCGGTAAAGTAGTGTACACGGGTAGCTACGTTGTTTTGTGAATATTTGTGGTGATCGTTGGGGGGATTTCTTCTTCTTCTTTTTGGCTTAACGACCTGTAAAGTTTGGCCTACCAGGTAATGGCTTACTAGTGCTATAGATACCACGTAGTTGGTATTAATCGGTTCGAATAGGATTCGATTCCCGGTCCTGTCATGTGAAGACTGTCGCCTCCATTATCCAGGCTACACCGCAGAGGTTTTAAAATAGTTTTTTTTATTTTAAACACTAGTTATTTAAGACATGTTCCTTAAACTTGTCTTCAGTACATTGTACTATTGCTTTATGTTTAAGTAATTTTAATTTTCCAAATAAAAACAGACTTTTTCAAAAATTATTCGAATTTTAGTGACAACAAGTATTTCATCCATAAAAATGAATGATTAAGACTTTCTGACCTAAGTATTGACAATTTGTGTAACGAATGTGACAACGAACAACTATTTTACTTCTAAGTTGACCTGACAGGCAACAAATGGGCATTGTTGATGTGAACTATATTAAGGATTATAAGCGCCGAATCATCCGGTGTCATTGGGTTACAAGAACCTTTCAACTGAAGCTTCTTCCTACCTATCTGGCGCTACAACTGCTTCCATGTAGACGTGTGAATGTTTTAAAAGAAGTTAACAGATTGCCCGATACCACTCTTATGACACGTCAAGCCCAGAAGTACGTGGTGTGTTTAATTCGCTGCACGACGGTGAGATCACCGCACAACTCCTAGAACTCTTCGACTCCTCGATTGTCCATCCATACTTACGGGGCCAAAAATCCTTCTGAGCATCTTTCCATCTCGAAATCGACTAAGAGAATTTCGTCAATTTTGGACAGGCTCATCTTCATCCGGTGCGACAGGTATTTTGAAAGCCGGAAGCGACTGATTCCTAGTCGTCGCAGATACCGGACAAATGAACAAACGTGGGAATCAAACTAACATTGAATTTAGTCCTTGTTCTTGTTTAGCAGTATTCTACAGGTAATTCAGTATAACAAAGAAAGTTTACTTCCACGGATTCTGTTCTTCGGGACAGCATTTACATCATATCATTTATATCAATCTTACCAACATTTTGTTTAAATTGTTTTTTTAAAAACGAATATTTTTATGGCATGTTAATGCTTAATATAATCTATAAATTCATAAAAGAAAACTTAGATACTTAGTATCTTAGCTAACTGGCTACTGCTTCACTAAAAAAATCTTTAAGACATTTTAAATAGCTATAAATTTCTACTATTTGTTTTAAATAAATTTTACTTACATAGCATATGATCGAGATTGCGTCTACGTATAACGTTTGATTGATGAATTAAATAATCATTTCCAACATGCAAGAGCACTTGCACACACGGTCTCGTTGGCCACTCGTCTCGTTCCTACATCCTGTCCATTCATTACAGATGCAATCGAAACACGGATGTTCACGTTTAGATTCGTCCGATAAAGTGTCTATCCCTTGTCCTTGCTTTCCGTCCTTCGTTTTCGTATTGCTGTTTTCCTCTATGGCTCCACGCCGAATCCCTCTACGCATGTGCCCTGATGTAATGGTGCTGTAGCATATTCTTCACACGACCGTCACACGCGTATCTCGTTCGTCGTCATGTCGTATTTCACACTCAGTTGCATCCTAATTGTTGATGCTTGATTGCCGGGGAAGCGAATATGTTAACGCAAACCGGGAGTGTTTACTCCGTGTACACATTTGCTCTGTAATACTGTGATAGTCTCTATGATAAGGTTCTTCAATGTATTACAAACGCTGCTTAAGTATGAATGTTTATATTACATTGAGAAATTTAAACAGGTATTTAAATTTAAAATTATTGTAAAGGAAAGTTTTTCAAAGTAATCTTCTCAACGAACTTTAAATGTATTCGGCCAACGTTGTCCATCCATTCGACGATGGTAAAAAGTCGTGTAACCAGTAATTCGATGCGCAAAAATCCGAGCTTCAATCAATCAAACATGCCGGCGGCCAGGAGACAAGCCGAACACGAGCTGGCACATGTTTTCGCCGTTAGGAAGGGTGCGATTTTCTGACACCCGGTACACGGTAATGCGTAGTAGCCCTATGCATTGTGCCCTAGCAACGAGGTATATCATTTATATCAATCTTACCAACATTTTGTTTAAATTGTTTTTTTAAAAACGAATATTTTTATGGCATGTTAATGCTTAATATAATCTATAAATTCATAAAAGAAAACTTAGATACTTAGTATCTTAGCTAACTGGCTACTGCTTCACTAAAAAAATCTTTAAGACATTTTAAATAGCTATAAATTTCTACTATTTGTTTTAAATAAATTTTACTTACATAGCATATGATCGAGATTGCGTCTACGTATAACGTTTGATTGATGAATTAAATAATGATTTTTCTTCGGGACAGCATTTACATCATATCATTTATATCAATCTTACCAACATTTTGTTTAAATTGTTTTTTTAAAAACGAATATTTTTATGGCATGTTAATGCTTAATATAATCTATAAATTCATAAAAGAAAACTTAGATACTTAGTATCTTAGCTAACTGGCTACTGCTTCACTAAAAAAATCTTTAAGACATTTTAAATAGCTATAAATTTCTACTATTTGTTTTAAATAAATTTTACTTACATAGCATATGATCGAGATTGCGTCTACGTATAACGTTTGATTGATGAATTAAATAATCATTTCCAACATGCAAGAGCACTTGCACACACGGTCTCGTTGGCCACTCGTCTCGTTCCTACATCCTGTCCATTCATTACAGATGCAATCGAAACACGGATGTTCACGTTTAGATTCGTCCGATAAAGTGTCTATCCCTTGTCCTTGCTTTCCGTCCTTCGTTTTCGTATTGCTGTTTTCCTCTATGGCACCACGCCGAATCCCTCTACGCATGTGCCCTGATGTAATGGTGCTGTAGCATATTCTTCACACGACCGTCACACGCGTATCTCGTTCGTCGTCATGTCGTATTTCACACTCAGTTGCATCCTAATTGTTGATGCTTGATTGCCGGGGAAGCGAATATGTTAACGCAAACCGGGAGTGTTTACTCCGTGTACACATTTGCTCTGTAATACTGTGATAGTCTCTATGATAAGGTTCTTCAATGTATTACAAACGCTGCTTAAGTATGAATGTTTATATTACATTGAGAAATTTAAACAGGTATTTAAATTTAAAATTATTGTAAAGGAAAGTTTTTCAAAGTAATCTTCTCAACGAACTTTAAATGTATTCGGCCAACGTTGTCCATCCATTCGACGATGGTAAAAAGTCGTGTAACCAGTAATTCGATGCGCAAAAATCCGAGCTTCAATCAATCAAACATGCCGGCGGCCAGGAGACAAGCCGAACACGAGCTGGCACATGTTTTCGCCGTTAGGAAGGGTGCGATTTTCTGACACCCGGTACACGGTAATGCGTAGTAGCCCTATGCATTGTGCCCTAGCAACGAGGTACCTGCAACACTGTAGTTAGCAAACGCCCGGTAGGTTAATATGGCGGCTGGGTAGGTCGGAGACATGGAGAGGTGGGATTCCACCTTAGTCAGGTGCTCTCGGGACACGGATTCTTCCGAGAGTATCTGCACGTCATGGGTTTCGCCGCTGCCCCGACCTGCCCATCTTGTGCCAACAACGTCGTTGAGTCAGTCGAACACGCGATGTTCCATTGCCCGAGATTTGCGGACGTACGTGTACAGCTGCTAACGGACGAGAATGGTGTCGCTGTAACACCTGAGCGACTGGTGGGCTGGATGCTATCGAGTCCGGAAGCCTGGCAATCAGCTTCAGAAGCGGCACGGCGGGTATGCCGCTTTCTGCAACTGAGATGGCAGGAAGACCAGGCAGCGGAAAACGCGGCGGTAACGGCTGGCATAACAGCAGCAGCTCAACAGGCGGCAGCGAGCCGGCGACGGGCTAACCGCGAACGACGAAACGCTGCCCAACGGAGACGTCGACGGGAGCAACGAGAGCGTCTGGCCATGCTGAACCCGGATGAAGGGGTTGCCATTACGCGCCCAATGGCAGCCCGATCTACGAGGAGTGGAGAACGATTGCGAGTGAGCACACTCCCACCTGTCACTCCAGGTCAAAGGAGAAGACGCCGCCAACCACCGCCCGTTGAGCACACCGTGCGCAGAACGGTGAATCGGCGCGAACGCGAAACAAGGAGACGCCAAGAGTCAGCCGATGTCGCTGATCGCAGACGGGGCATCATATCGTCGGATGAAGAGGCCGCCATTACGGAGGCGGAAACGTCAGCGCGCTGATCCGTCCGGATTAGTGGCCTCGATGGCGACTGGTCGTGAAATGGCTCTTCGTTCGGGTGTTGGACGGATCCAAGCGGGATTGTAGCGGTTGGACAGATCTAAGCGGAAATGTATATGTCTCTGTGTCAGTCCCGTCTGGTTTCGTATGGTGTTGTACATGTAAATGGTGTTATTGTTGTACCCGATATGTTAAACTGACATGTTTTGTAAAGATTCGTTTGGTTTCGTTTCGGGTTGGTTAGGAGGGGCGCTTGGTTTATGCGCGGGCTTAAACCAAGACGCTATTGGCCGACGGTTACGCCCGTCAGGGAAGGCCGTAGGCCTAGGTGCACTTGTATTTTATGTTTTTTCATGTATGTACGTGATTGAAGACAGAAATACACATTATTTAAAAGGTAGGTTAATATGGAGGTGATGGAAAAAGATAAAAAATAAACAACAAAATATTTTAATGTTCCATAATTTTTATACCATAATATTCGTTGTAACAAACTTGCTATAATTTCCCATCCGTTGGGTAATATTTTATGCCAACGTTCGGTTGCTAATGCTCACGATTTGATTGATGTTAAGCGGCTTAGCTGATCGCAACCGTAAAAAGTGCAACCACAGACGCATTGAAAGTCACCAGAAATGCAACCAAACGGTACAGTATTCGCAATCCATTAAAGGATTCCAAAATATCACCAGCCGATGCGGTAAAATAAAACGGACTCGTTCGTGCGAGCACACTGTAATGACACACATGACCCGGCTTACGTTGCGTAATGGGTTAATATTAAACATTGTTTTTCTTTTTGCGTATATTAAGTGCTTATTTTTACTTTCAATAAAAACGGCATGCAACACATTTTATAATGTGGCTTTTTTCTTGTTGTTTTTGTTACAAAAAGTAATGGATGAAATAAAAAAAATATGAATGTTTTGCCTTCCATCAATCAATTGCTCACTCGGTGCGATTTTTAGGCTTTCTTTTTTCGGTAGTCACGCACCGTACACTAAAGTGACCGATGTTGGGAGAGGTTACACTATATTAACAAATGTCATTTCCCGGAATTTTGTTATGAAAATTGCATACCTTTAGGGGAGCTCAACACCAACTGTTCAAGAAAGTTATCATGCATTATAAAACCTGTAGCAGTATGTTAAGCTATTAAATAAATCCTCCCATATTTTGACTCCACAAATGGCAGCTTTAGTGTCAAAAAGAATGAGAACTCCACTTGCACTTTACATATCGCGCTGACGAAAAAAAAAGCACACATACACTTTCAAGATCGAAACGCTCCAACATCACGAGACGGCGCACGGCGAGGGAAGAAAAATGATCTTCATTTTAAGGATCAATTTCTGGCCGTACGGCATAATCGACCGTACGACGAACCCATCAACGGTGATGCTGTTCGGAAGGATGGACCAATTTTTGGTAATGTTTTTTGTAGGCTGGCGTTGTTGTTTTTTGCTTTTTTTTGTCCATCAGACATGCTTCATTTATGGGAGTAACAATGGGAGGAGAGAATAAATTATTGCTTAATGAAATGCACGCACTCTAGTTTGTGTCTCAATCAAGCGCAGGACACAAGCGTACTGCAGCGCAGCCAAATAGGATGTTAGCGGATCATTTTTGGAGCCGACCAGTTGGCTATTATGAGCGTGCTGCATCAGCGAAGGTGTTCGTACCGGTTCACCAACGTAGCTGAACCGACTACGCCGGGCACCAGTTTCGTGATGGGAAGCTGCATCATGCTGGACGCGATCGTCTCACGCCTTTGGAACCAAGTGCACCATCTTTTTTTGTTGCATTTTTCACGTTCGTTCCTCGGGCAGGAACGATCGCGTCGCAGGTTAGCATAATTGTTGGTTTGAAAGCGACGCCAAAGATACGCAAAAGTGATAAACAAACTCATAAAACATAAGCTGGGCAGTACCCTGTCGACTTGAACGGATTTTTTTTCTCCCCGTTTTTTTTTGTTTAGGGTGTGATTAAGGTGTTCGGGAACCTAGTGGAACGTTTTAATTTACCCGTGTCACGTGGTCGTGCGCTTTGCATGATTTATGTGAGAAATTAACGCAATGCAATCGGTTTTTGGCGTGACATTTTTCTCGTGTCTAGCTTGCGCCTTGTGGAAAACGGCGGAAGGAACGATGAAATTGGCACAACTACCGAATCAAGGGATGGTCGGATTGGAATTAGAACTTTCACATACCGGACTGGTGATGTGTTTTTGTGTTCACACGATCATTTTAATGAAAGCTCACGAATTACCGCTACGAGATGGTAATGTATTGACAATCGGAACCACGAATGTGCAGGTTAAATACGTACCATTCATTAAGTTTGTGGCACATTCATTAAAAGCGAATTAAAACTAGATTTAAACATGCACAACAATGTTGCCTTGTTGATGGAGCTGAGGCTGCGGTCTGTTTAAAAGGGTCCGTATGCATGTTGGTCATTTTATTGTGAACCAAATGAAATAAAAAGCAAAATATGGTAAATTATTGTAATTTATTTGTCCCAGGTTTAAGGTACGATCAGTGGCGGATCAAACCGTTTTGGGGCCCTGAGCGGTAAGGAAGTTAAAGCCCAATGCTTCTTGAGTTTTCGACGGGGGGGGGTCATATTGAGCTGATGAATTTTTTGTGTAATAAAAGGGCCCCTTGTGCAGAAACGAGGCCCTCTTGAAAAGTGTCTCGGTACCTGAGGAAATCAGGAGGCCCCTTACAAAATGCTTGTATAAAACGTCGTGAGCGGGGGGGGGGGGGGGGGGGGGCGTTGTGGGCAACACTTTATCAGTCGCCCGTTTTTCCCGCGCACCTTATGGGGTTGATCCGCCACTGGGTACGATGCTGAATTGTATATATCCATGAACTACTAAGGGTATGGTCAAATGGAGTTGCTGGCCGAATGTTGCTGTTTGTATTTTTGGCAGCAACATTTCTATATTCACCTTGGTCGTTTGATGACGTTCCTGCCGCAAAAGCTCCGGGAAAAGGCGAAGGAATTATCCATTCCAAACGCGAAATTGATGATTCGAGTAGTTCTGGACTTTGCAATTGATAATTATTCATAGTTTAATAAAAGATCTATAAACAAGTTTAAGCAGAACAGGCACACAAAAACATCAAAGTTTTGATATGGATGTATGAAAACAAAAACAAACACACGTTTGACGTTTGGTGGATGTAAATGTTATCCATGTTGCCAGCAACTTCCATTGGCCAGCCATGCCGAAAATTGACGAGCAACCAAGTGGCCAGCAACACCATTTGACCATAACCTAAGTACTAAAACACGGAGTATACGATTTACCCAAATTATACGATTTACCCGGATAATCCAAATCGTGCGATTACGTTCGAAATACTTATGAATTCTACGGTATACAAATTGCTGTAAAATTACCTATAATGCTGCAATGATAGAAAGCTATGAACGTTTGATGAAATCTAATCATTCAGCTCACTTAAATTAAAAAGATAAAATAAATCATTAAAAATTGACAGTAGATTTGTTTTATTCAATCTCTTTATTGAGACTTACAAAATATTGCAATACTTAACGCGCTTTTTTTATGTCAAACACCAATCGGTTTAGGTTGGTCGATTATTTAAATAAAGTAAAATGAAATAATAAATTAAAAAACTCATAATTTATTAAGCCCCCGGTTAGACTGAGAATCAACTAACAGCTGCCAGGATTAACCATGCTTTGCAGATTGATCATTGCAATTCCGCGTTATTCAGGGACTGCTCTAGCAAATGTCGTTTACGACAACCGACAAAAACAAACGTATGGGGCTGCATGGAGGTGCTCTAGAATAATCTGTCAAACATCAACGAACATTTGTCGTAATACAAATCGGTTTGTATTTGTTCGTTGACATACCTTCACGCTAGCAATCTTGGTAAAAAACATTGCTGGTTGCAAACATATATGCCAAACCGATCAGTTGTTCGTTGACAGCTTGACCGACAGCTATATGTTGGCCAACAAATGCTAGAGCACTCATAAGACATGTCGTTGTCGTTTGTCGTAAACGACATTTGCTATAGCAGCCCCAAAATGAACCTTTCTTGTCCTAGAAATCCATTTCGTTTATATTTTTTTACTGATCGGTTTAAAAAAAATTGACACCTTATTTTATAAGATTCATATACTCCAAAGCAAAACAACAGAGCACTGCCTAACGTTAAATTTTATTGTTATCTTCCTCTCGGAAAGGAAATTCCCAACCCCGAATACAACAAATTGCTTCAACAACAGGAGTAATGTTTGCCTTTTTTTTTCGGCCGCTTCAGTTTCTTCCATGCCCACACAATTAAAAGACCATTGCGGGCTGCGAGGGCCTTCGCTGCTGCCGCGATCAGCAAACGATATTTGTTTTCCATTAAGGCCGAACCCCGCTGCAACACACACACACACACACACACACACACACAAAACAAACGCATCAAAGTCGATAAAAATAAATTGTCGAAAAAATGCAACCGCATGCGAATGCAGACCCTACATTTGGGTAAAGCAAACATGGCAAGCCCGGTCTGCCCGGTGGGGCTTAAAAAAATGCCTAAAATAATTCAGGATACACTGACACCCGGGACGCGCCACACTCGGGACGGAGGTTGGACGAGTGGCAGATTTTTTTTTTTCGTTGGGAGTCGGTTGCACTTTTTTGTTGGCGTTTGTTTTGCTTTGTTTGTTGGGCCCGGGTTTCAATCTTTTGCGTGTTTTGTTTTGTTCTCCGCAACACGGTGCCAGGACTGTTTCACATCCTTGAGCAGAATTAATGACTTGTGATGACCTGATTTGTGTAGATCCCCCTTGATGTCCAGCCACCTCCAGCCCGCACCGCAACGTTGATCTACGCAAGCGCACACATCTACCGTGCACACTGTGGACACACTGCAGTCGATGCGGACATTAAGGACTGGACAGGATCGACCGACCGATGGTCTGGGCCGGTGAACTTCTGCTCGATTAACTTCTTGTGCCGGGACCCCGCGAGGTGGGTCGCCGTCACGAACTCCGACTGGTGACTGTCAAAATCTCCGGTCGATGGGGATGCCCTGCAGAGCGCTGGTGGGAGGGAAGGGAAGAAGAAATTATGACCTGACAAGGTTCGGCCCCCAAAGTGAAAGGGACGATCGGTTTTGCAAGTACTCCGGTCCCGTCACAGTGATTAACCTCTGCGAATACTTCGCGCGTACCATTAACATTATCATTCCCACCATCAATTTCGGGATGTACCATGGGGAACAGGACACAGCAACCGGTGATCCACTCTACACAGGCCAACACTTGTTTACAGTGCTTGTTCCCGATCAATTATTTCTACTCCAGCATCCAGCAAGCAGCGGCAATCAGTGTGGATAAATTAGTTTACAATCATCATCCAGGCTGTCCCTGAGTGGAGGATGAGTTCAATGAAATTAAAACGGTCTAAAGGCCAACAAATCAAACAAACACCGTTCTCCATTCGAACGGTACCACTAGCTGACAGTTCCCCTCTTTCCACGGCACCGGAGAGGATGTGTCATGCTCCGATTTGTATGGGTCAGCCAACCCGGTCCAGATCCATCCGGCTACAGGTAGTTTATTTAAAACTATTTTAATCACTCCTTCCTAAGACGCTCTCTAGCCAGCGCCCATGTTCTCGAACCTGATCACGGGTCGCAGATCTCACATCCCCATGGTGGACATATCTGGATCTTGATCGTTCAGCACACTTCGGCTGTGGCTGTGGCAACAGTACATCATAAACACATCACGGCTCGTAAAAAGCTTCGCGAAATGGGCGTACATTTTGTTAAACATGCATCGTAAACGGCGCTAACAAATCTTAATCCACCGGTTAATTCGTTTCCCTCAGTTAGCGGCGGCCACAACAGTCCAGTTTCGTGAAGTGCGCTTTCCGTCCGCACCGATAGAAACTGGAACCGGGGGAAAAGTCATTTAAGTTTTATTTCGCATCTTAATTAATTCTGCACCCTCCGATTAAAGCCCACTCCACTATTCGATCGCTCCGATAACGCCACCCGGCCCAAGATGCTGCCGGATGTGCAAGGGAACTAGGTGATCAGCCCGAACGGTTGACATTAATCAGTTCACATTTGCTTCGTGCGTTTCGTTCTGCACGCACACACAAAAAGGAATCAGTTCCAGCAGAGGGCGTCGTAATCGGGTAATTGGTTCTTGCGTTGCGTTTGCACACACGAATGACACACTCTCAACAGTTAATTGAAATTCACCCGCTGCCGTCCCTGCCGACTTTCACGTCCCACCAACGTGGATCGTTTGATGGTACAGGGCACCTGCCTGCAACCGGTTTAGTGATGCCGAGTCACGCTCGGTGCCTGTCTGATTCCATGTCCAGAGGCGTCTCCGAGCTAATCAGACTACATCCCGAAGGATACTGAACGACAAAAAAAATATTATCAACACGCTTCAGGGAGATGTTCGATCAGAATTTGGGATGTCCGTGTATGGCTGGCCAGTCCCATTCCACTGACCTGGCTCAATGAGAGGAATCAAACACGTGCGCTTAATCGGTGGCATAAGTACACAGCAGACTGAAGCAGAAGAACTGACCATTTCGGGGAATAAAATATTAGCGCACGCGCACACGCGCTTCCTCGCCGGAGGACGATAACCTTGCACGGCTTTATTTTTTGTGTGTTTTCCAGTGCCGGAGGGAGCCCGTTTTTCGATTTGCTTTTATTATCTCTTGCAGAGCAGAGCTGCGCATCAGCATCACATCAAAAGCCAGCGTTGCAAGTCAAACGTTTTATGGACCTTTACCTCCCACGGGCACAGGCATACACACACAAAAAAAAATCAACATGGACCCTACAATCCTGACCTAACATTCCATTTTCTCTGTTCCGTCAAGCGATTCTTTCAGACGTATTTTTGCGCCCAAGCCAATATGTTTTGGGTGGTTATTTAATCTGTCCTCCAACAGCAGCAACCACATCAACAAAAACTCCCTGTAGTCTGTGTCATGCGCTTCTTGGATTAGCGCACGCGCCGCCACAGTTTTTGGGGGCTGATAACCTAACCGGGGTCAGGATTTTCGGCAGTTCGATGGACTAAATACATTCGAAAACAGACGGCACGTGGAGTGACTAGACAGAAGTGTAAGAAAAACAACATCGGCAGCGTACTACGATGAATCCTGACCTATCGTCCCGGGTGCATGGTACTGGGAGTTCAGAAGCTGAGAGGTGACTCCCGCACGCTAGTAGTACTCAGCCACACGCTCGCTTATCAACAGTTTGGGCACACTCATAGCGCGTTGCTTCAATTGGTAGACAGTTCGGTTCGCTTAAGCACATGCAGCGGCAGGAACCGAGCGGAACCGAGCAGGTCGTGCTGAATCCTGCACGGTCTGTGGGTCATCGCCGAGGTTAACCTTAATTTTGGCATCGTTCGTCACTTGAGAGCGCGGTGGCTATCAATTGTTTTATTTGCGTGGCTTAATAGGCTGCCACGTGCGGTGCCACAATCGCGCCCGTTTGATGTAGATTTCTGTGAAAAGCTCTGTCGTGTGACATTGAAGGTGCATGCTTGTGGTTTACATAAATATGTATTCATTCAGACTGGGAGATGAGGTATTTGGTGTCAATTTTTAATGACGTACTATCCTCTCCGGAAAAGTGCTCTTAAAGTGCTGATAGGAAAAAGAAGGATTTATTTAAGATTAGAGGATGTGCTATATTCCAGGAAGCGCAGACATCACGACGAAGGTTTAGGATAAGCATACTAGTATTCAATCTCGTTTCAATGAGAGATACATGATGAACAACAAAGCTTTGTTTTGAGACTATTCCTTAAACATGTCAAACAGCGTTTGTATAGATAGGCTATACTGGAGACGATTAATAGTAACTTCAAGCAACTTACGTGAAGAAAGTAACGTTTAGAGTAAGAAGCACCCTCTTTTGGTATACATCGGAGATGAGGAACAAACCTGATCATCTCTGTTCCTGAAATGATCCTCCTGCTGATTGTACAATGCGACAGAAAACCTTTGATATCATCCGCAGCCATTTTCAGCCAAGCATCCATAACCTCTCTTCAAGTAATTTTATTGCTTCATTAGGACCGGCTATCCCAATATTCAGTTTACCGATCGAACAGTTCGCAACCGGCACCGTCCAATGGGAAGCTGCTGCCAGGAAAACGATACCTCGCGCACCGATAATGACCGATGCCATCAACACTGACGTTTTTTTTTTTTGGTTTTTCGTTTCAGGAAACGTTTTTCGGTAATTTCTGTAATTATACACGAATGAAAATAATACCCGAAAGCCTGTAGCATTAGCCTTCCAGCAGCTCGATCGCGTAAACGTTTAATCGCTTACTTCGATCGATTCCGGTATGCTTGCGAAGTAGCAATAGTAGACGGACAAAAAAACAAAACCAAAATTATTACCACAATTAACACATGGCGACGGAGTTCTCGGACCACTCGGTCAACTTTCGTGAAGGGCTGAGGTTGCCCGTGTTCTGCTGACCCCCCCGTGTGGTTTGGGTTTCACTTGGGTAATTTTATTGTTGCATGTCATGGCATCCCGGTCCTGGATGCCTACGATGCACACGAGCAAGCAAGCTGGGCTACCGATGAGAAAAACCGAAAGATTATCAAACATCAAAGGAGCCTGCCCTTGCTTTAGCGAGTGGAACAGTAGCGCCCTCTTGTGAGAAATAAAGCAGCTAATTATTGTTGAATAGAGTTTAATTTCGATCGAAGCACAATAATATATCTTCATTATTGTAGCCATTTTATTCGCTTTGCTCCAATGGATAAACTGCAAAAAGGATGATTCTGTACGGTTTAATCCTTTGCAATGAAATAACTCACACGTCCCCAGAGGCAACACCATATATTCATCCGCGAGCCCGTCGATCACCAAACTGCGACGAGTGTCGAGCGATGTTGCCTGATGCCTGATGTAGTCTTGTACGATCGAGCCGGCGCGAATCTTTTAAAAAGACTTAATTTATGGTGATTAATGTTGACATGTCAGATAATCGGAACGCGGCCCGTAAATTATGCTGGCCCAAAACCGCGGGTTTCGATGCGTTCGGAAATTGTTGCATCGTTTTTTTTTTCTTCAACCCTTCTTTTGCCACCCTTCGACAGCTTTGACAGTGTACGAAGATCACACCTCTACTCCATGGCCGATCGTGCGAGTTGATCCGTGAAAAGCCAAACAAAGAGTGAGCGAAGCGAAGGCGAGAAAAAAACCCGGAGTACAAGATCGTTTTAAGGTGGAGTTCTTTCACCATTTGCTTAAATGTGCACCATATGGGAGGATCATATAGGCGCGCGTACTCGAGACATACATCTTGTGAGAGTATATTTCACCAGTGCCACACCCTGGCAGTAACGGACAATCGGACGCAATCGGAGGCGCCAATTTGTGAAAAACATAAACCTGCCATCCTGATACACGGCAAGAGAGATTATCTGTGTGCGAGTTTTGGGAACAATTCACTTGCTCATGAAACGAACACAGCTTGGAAGAGAGGGTGCAATTCGTATTGTGTGATCTGTCAGGTCAGGAAGAAAGGTGCTAGTGCACACCCGAAAGGGATTTCGGGGGAAACATGCTTATTAAGATTATAAATATGTACCATTTTCAGGTTCGTCCCGCTTAAATGAGTCTGCTACATTGTGTGGAATCGCAGGAAAAGTGAAAGTATGACCCTTGGGTTAATGTCCGGTTGTAGGAATAAAGTTCTTCGCCTTCAAGATGATCTCAAAGGCTGCTCAAAAGGTACGTCCGAAAACTGTCTACATCCAGCTCGTCTTAAAACATCTGTCATCTGTGTAACGTTGTCTTGCTGGTGAGAACTCCGATGATATCGCTATTGAGAGTACTATTGCGTGTAAATTTCATGTCGACTGTACGTCACTTTGGAGTAGTACTAATAATAATAACTAAACCATCCAAGACACACCAACAAACACGAGCAAACGTCTCCAGTACACGAGTTCCAATAAATTAATTGCCTTACTATCCGGTGTACAAGCTAACCGCCGGTCAGGAACTCTCCCCAAAAAAGCCCTTCGGTCATGAAATCGTGATCCACTGCAAGCAGCAGCCACAGTAGCAATCCCACCAATCAATATGGATGTCAAACTGTTCCAGTAGCTCGGTGCAAAAATGCATCCCCTGCAAGCGATTCCGTGCCGGTTCGAAACTTATCAAACCGCCTCCCGTTTTATTACCCTATCGATAGATACACGGCCCCTTTGGGGGCAGATTAAAACCAGCACGGACGGGCGCGGATGAGCACTGCGTGCCCACTTTCTAACGCTTCATCAATGTTTCTTTCGGCCGCGCGATGGAATGCGTTGCGACTTTGTACCACCCTTGCGTTTCGGGATTAGGAGGATCGCCCGTCAACGCCTTCGGGGCCATCGGTTTCAGCATATAGTGTAGCTGCTCCGAGCAAGGGTAGAGGACCCTTGCTCCCGGTAGACCCCATTATTAATCGCAACAGTAATTAGCATACGGTCGGTGTGACGCCGCCAGCGAGGCGTGTTTAGTTGGTCTGCCGGGTTTCACGCCAGATGGCGCTGCTGGCCACGGCAGCAGCTTGGTGACGGCGGCATTTTATTGGGCTCATTTCTTTGCGATTACGATCACGCGGGTACAGCGGTGTTTGTGATAGATTTTCCTTCAAGTGTTTCTTTCTCTCTCCCTCTCTCTTTTTCTCATTTATGACTTGTAGCGAAGGAAACACTCATTTTCCCACGTTGTAATTAACTACGCAAAGCGTTCGCTGTAAACGCTTTGAAACGATGCTCCGAAAAACTGGTCAGCGTTCCTTTAGGACAATGTTTCTTCCTTCGTTGTTTCCCCGATGTTGCAGAAGATACAGGACAGGAATGTTTTGTTTTACTACTCTACCCAGCAGACTGTAGGATATCTGCGCTAAGCTGGTGGTTATTAAATTAAATCAATTTTTATACCATTCCGATCATCTTGATAGGCGGCGGTAATTGTGGCCTTGGCGCTTCGTCGCCATCGTCAACGCTGGAAGTCATAAATACGGTGTCGTCGGTGCATACGACGCAAGATGCTGGTTAGTGATAATGCTCGCTTATATGCATTTTCGTTTTATTAGAATGTGATGAGTGAGTGATTTTATGTATTCTGTAGATCATTATCATTTAGCAGGCCGGAGTTAAGGTCTGCATTTAATGGTACGAGTTGTCAGCAGAAGTTTTAAATGTTAATTCTTT
Source organism: Anopheles maculatus (assembly GCA_002091835.1). Classification (NCBI taxonomy): domain Eukaryota; kingdom Metazoa; phylum Arthropoda; class Insecta; order Diptera; family Culicidae; genus Anopheles; species Anopheles maculatus. The sequence continues at coordinate 75,214 of KZ062229.1, forward strand.
TACTCAAACAATTAACCACGAAAAAAAATGCTTGAAATGCACTTAGAAACGCAACAAGATCCTTCCTCGCCGCTACTACACTCTGCATTAGCATACCTTTGGTTTGTGAGGAAAATTTATTGCTTTATTATGATTAATGAATCGATTATGGGTACAGTCTGTTGCGCCGAAACGAAGGAAAATGAATATTTTAATACCCGGGTACAGTATTTCTTTCGCCGTACGCACAAAACATCATCTGCCACTTTCTGTCTCCCGAAGCAACGTCACCGAAGCGGTCGGTCTCCACCCCAAAAAACAATGGCTTACCTTCGACATTTATGCGTGACCGCGGTTTCGATTTTGTTTTCCACTCCCAATCTTACACAGTTCCAGTGAAAGGACGACGTGCAGGCAAATGCAACAGCAACAAGCCAAACCAAAAAAAAACATCGCTCAATTATGCGCTGAGGGCAAAAGTCGGGAAGCACAAAACAATCAAACACGTCGTAAATATTGTAAATTGCCTAATTGATGGGGCAGCAGCAGCGTTGTAGTTCAGTTTCGGGTCGTTTCCGAACCGGATCGTAAGTCCCTCGGTTCACCAAGTGATTCTCGCTGGATGGGTTCAGCAAGTTATTCTCGCTGGATGGCTTTGACTTTTCGGTGCAGTTTTTAATTTGTGAACAGAGAAGTGCCAATGTGTGTCCTGGCCGAAGGTGTGCTGGGATGTGACATTTTTATGAGCAATTCTGTCTGGCGCCAAACTCGTAGGACATGCAGTAATGCCTGTATTTTACTCCCTGTAATGATTTAAATGCTTTCAATATTTGTTTACGAAACGTTTGTGAGGTAAACGTTTGCTCTGGTTGCCCGTTGTGGAAAGGAGATATGAATATCAAATGGCTTAATGATACAAATGTACCTTATCGAGTGTTGTTAATGAAACGATTGTTAAAATTAAGATTATTTGAATATTTTACTATTTTGTTACTCATTTCTTATCCCTTTTTCTTCTTTCTTGGCCTAACGACCTCTTAGGTCATGCCTGCCATTTCTGGCTTACTAGACTTATTGTTACCGCATAGTTGGATAGTCCGTCCTCACTATGGGGGAACGGCCCAGATGAGACTTGAACCCCGGTCCTGCCGTGTGAAGACCGGCGCCGCTGTCGCATCTACCACCAGGCCGCCCCTTTTTATCATGTTTAAATTGTTGATTTAATAATTATATCGTTCTAATTGTATTATTGACTTAAGGACCTGTTAGGACTTGTCGGATATCTAAAGGCTCACACTTAAAATAAGTAATAACGTGTAAAAAAAAAGTAGAATAAACAAACATGTCAAATAAAAAAAGGTAGAGGGTATAAACAATACCAAAAAAAAGTATTAAAAATAAAACACTCCCTCACTTTAGTAAAAGAAATAGTAAATGAAACGCTTACAGGAAATTGAAGAGCAAGTAATACTCTTGACCAGACTAGTATAAAAATTCAATGAGCTGATCTCTTTTCATATAAATAATAAAAAAATTATATAAAATATATACAACTAGGAAAAAAGAAAATAAAGAAAAACGATAAACAAAATTTAGATCAAAACAAAAAATATATAGAAAATGATAACAAACTTGGCATCAGCAAAAAAAAATTTAAAAAATCACACACACACACAAATTAGAGCAAAGAAAAGTAGACAACAATAAAACAAAGTTTGAAAAATATTGAAAAATCGTTATAAGGATAAAACAAGACTATAAATCTCAATCATCATTTTTTTTGCTTGTGTTTGTGTGGGTCGTAAAACATTTCAGAACATCGCACCAAGGAACAAAAACATGTTTATTCTTACATTTGATCGATGTACTTAATGATACAGACCGAAACAGCTTTGATCCTCTTGGGTGGTCCTTAAAACTAAAACAAAGAACATAACAACAAATCATTAAAACACACACAAAATAATAAAACAACTAAAAAAAAAGCATAAAATGAATGATTGCGGTCCGTTTGTACCAATTTACCAATGATTGTGAACTGTGCAATTACTGAGCCCATAATCAAGCCCCGTGACTTTTGATTGCGAAGCGTTGTACGGGTTAATGTATGCAACCACAAACACACACACACACACACACACACTGCTCACCCAATTTACGTGTGCATCCGATACTAAGCTACAGGTACAGATAAATGTAACGCATAAAGTAAAGCTCCCCGTAGATATGCGTTTAAAGCATCATTTCCATTGCTTTGCACGCACATTTTGGTTTTTATTTGTTTGTGTTTCTTTCGTGGAAATTATTGTTACGCAAATGTCACCCACGGGTAGTGCAATCGACGAGGAAGAGCTGTCGCGATGTCCGTTTCCCGCGAGGTTGGTGTGTAAAACGGGTTGAGAAAATTGTACGATTGATACCCGGCTTGCAAGCGGCACAATGCCAATCGGAAGCACGTACGATCAGGTAAAGAGCACATATGTCAACGTGGACCAATGTGGGTTTAATGGTTTAATTATTGTAATTGCTTTGTGACAGCCGAAACCGAATGGTTCCACACCGAAGGTGCGAGAAAGTTATTTCGCCCAGTGGAAGGTGATTTTATTTGGTTTACCGTGTAATTTCTGCTCTTAAATCAGCAAGGAAAAGAATACAATGAGATCAATTGCATAACCTTAAAAACGGGTGGCCTTTTAATTGCGAAATATAATCGTTTTAATTAAATTATAATTTAACCCCCTAACAATGAAGGGCATGAACGGGTCAACCTTCCATTTTGCAAACTAGCACTAAATTAACCAATCGCGAAACAAACGAGCTACAACACTAAAAACATAACACGAAAGCACAGAACACGACACATGCTTTACCCAACCTGGACCATGAACATTGGTCAACAAAGAGAGAAAGGGGGGGGAGAGAGAGTGAGAAACGGAATGCGGTGTAGCAGCAAACATAATTTATGCCTTGTACATGCTACCGAATTAATTTAGTCAAATTAATTGGCGTACCGTCTGAGGCTTTATCGCGCCGTTCGCTTAAACTGTGCCTCAATTGCCGGGAAGCTTCAGAACGGCGCAGGGCAGGTAAGTGGACCCTACGTCACTACGCCACACACTACCGAAGGTGTCAGTCAGCCGGTCGAGTGACTGGGATGATGACCTGCGGGCTGGCAGGCATACATATCAAGACGATTTTGACACTTGTTGACACCCAACTACGACTGGACCAACTGCACTGATGATTCATTCGGAGCGTGTGCATGACTAGGACAGGAGCACTACTGATGATGTACCGAAGTAAAGATCTAGCTTTCATTAATCTCTCCAAGAATTTAAAATTAAAGATGTACGCGGTATAACGTGTCCGGGAACGATCTGTCAGAAGGGCGCGTAAATCATCTTGTCAATGGGTAGTCCGGTCCGGTTTCGTCAAGGAAATGAAGTTGTCCATGAGCGGAAAGTAAGCCTCGAAGCCTCGTTTTGATGGGAAGTTCCTTTAGGGAACTCGTATGTGGCTAAGCAAGGCTAAAAGAGGTTCATTTATTGCATTGCAATTCAGATTATAATCATTCTCATAGCAATGAACAAAATATGTTCCACATGTTGTGTCAAATTAATGAAAATTTAAAACTTTACAACATAGCGAACAACAACTGAAGTTAGTAGCCTTTAAATTTATAGCACTTTATGAAAGTGTTAACTCCATAGACATTTTTAAAACCTCACAATATTACACTCTATTTGTCTAATTAAAAAATTAACCATAAATTGGAACAACAAGTTTTTATGTTACTCAAATGAAAGATTAAATACAGATTTTTTTTAACTTTTAAAAAGAAATTCCAACTATTGTTTTGTAGTTGTCATTTTCTACGATAGATTCTTGTTTTAATTTGTTGTTCTCTACAACAAAAAACAATCGGCTATTTGTACCAAATTTACGCCAAAATGTATGCAATTAAAAAAAACAATGTTAAAAAGATAGTAAAAATTATTCTCCATTTCAGATCCAATGAAGTTTTGTAAAGTATTGCTTACAACAGTAAGCTTTAATCAATTCATCTACCAAATATTATATGTCATCTTTCTCTTTTCGTACTCTTACTCACGTTATTAGATAATTTCGTTTTAGTGGATACATTTTGAAAATTCAATTTAAATATATGAGTGGAATCATTGCTAAACAGTTTTGTATTTTTTTAGTATTAACGCCTAAACGTATGCAACCTGTTACTAAAAATGCTATGACAGATTTGACAGAAAACTGCGCACGCCAAAATGTATGCAATTGGTGCCACAAAAGCAATCAAAAATATCCAAATCAGATAAAATTATACGTTTCAATGCTCCCCATTGGTAACACCTTATCAATCCATCCACGGGCACCCATTTCTACAGCATCCCAAGGTCCCAACGATCGATCGCACTTCAATTCTAGCGCAGCTCGCAATGTCATGCATCTTCCATCCTAGAAATAGCTGATGCGGAATTCATCCACAACGAGATACGAAAAACAAAAAACAAACCCCGTACAGACCGCTCCAATTCTTCATGTTCGCAGGGCGTGGTAAAAAGAACGCATTTGCCCGATGCTTAATCATGTGATCCTCGCCTGAACCTGAACCAGAATCGTGCACATATCTTCGTTTTATCGCCAAAGCTTATCCCGTGTGTGTGTTTGCTTGCTTCGTTTTCGATCCAATGCGTCGATGCACTTCCCCAGCAGCTTCTTTCTGCGTTTACATTCAAACTTCCGTTGCGTTTTGCACTCTTTTGCCGCTCGCCCGTATGGGAAGAGGCACGCAAAAATAGACCATCACCGATCGTTACTAACGACGCAGTACCAGTTGGATGGATCACTGTGGTGCGTTGCAGTTTGCCAGAGTGATTTACGCACGCACAGTCGAACCGATGACGAACGCTCGCGAATGGAAGACGGTCGTTTAATGGGCGGCCTTTTTTCAGCAGGCGACGGATACTCCGAAGATGCATTACCCACTTCCTTCATCAAATCAATGCGTTACATGAATAAATATTAAATCATTCACATGGTATGCGCACCTTCCCTTTGCTTGCAAAAGAAGACAACATAACAACAACAGCATCAACAAAACTGCTGCCCCTTTTTTATGGCTTCAAAAAATGTGTCAAACACTGTCAGAGCATTTTTGCTTTCGTTTTTTTTGTTCACCCTCCTGCATCACGCACACATCATGGCATGCTTTTGCAACTAAAAATAAAAGACTAAATTAACTCTTAACAAACGCAAACACGATGCACTGTGCACTCCGCTTCCAAGAAGGCGACGCCACGATCAACCAAAGGAACTAGCGCGCGGTTCTAGGTCTTGTGGTGTAGCACGTGCGCGACCGTGGAACCGGCAGATTAATTAGAAATTACCGTACATCCGTCCCGACCTGCCGACCGTCCCATACCCATTTAGGCTTCAAAATAAATCGTAAATTACGTTGGCCATTTTTTTTTTGTTGTTGCTTTGCTTCTGCAGCCTGCACACGCGCCTGCTCTCTCGCTCTCTTTCTCTGGAGCACGCCAACAAACCATCGCGAAACGGAAACTGAGCACATTGGGTGTCGTCTTTGTGTTGTGGTCCGTCTTCCGAAGTAAATAACGGCGGAAAAAAAAATTCGCCGCTGCCGGTAGCCCTTGCGGTTTTGACTTTTTTGTCCGTGCCAATGAACTTCAAATGCTGATCGTGTACGGTTGGCATCTGTGTGTGGTGCAGCGAAGATGCAGTGGCACGACACACTACCGCACCGAGCTTCCCACCTCGGGAAGGTGAGTGTTGAGTTGGAGTGAGGTTGATGGTAATGAGACTAAATTTAGCAGCGCACTTGCCGCCATACACCGGGAAACATTATGCGAACAGGGCAGCAGAGAGTATTGGTGAAAAAGGGCCAGTTTTTAAGCCAGGCAACGATTCGTTTATTCGTGCATTGCTTGTGTCTTTGAAGAATCGGTAACATAATATAAGATATTGAGGTTTGCAATAACGTAAGACGAAGTCGTAGCATGTCTTTCATCATAAAGAACTGTGCTGTTAATTGTGGAATTGTTGGCATAGTGCAGATAGAGTTAACTTAAGACTATCTCTCTCAACAATCCTTAGGAATTGAGCAACTATGACACTATTGCCTGCAGAGCATATGAAAGTTCTATGAATTGATAGAGTTTCTGATTTGTTTCCAATATCCAGGACTCTGTAGATCTATTGATGTCACGTCATATTACCGAAATTATTCATTTTATCTAACACTTTGTGATCAACTTTGGACTATCAAACTTAAAGAATCTGTTCTATTGCAAGTTCATACTTTTCAGATTAATTATAAATGATCTTACAAAATTCTTCAACTTCGAACATTGGGTATGATAGCATGAAAATGTATGCCGAAAGTACTGATTGCTTTTAAGTAGATATATTAAGGCTTCAAATTTGCTATTCCTCTAATAAACTCGGAGCTACAGATTTAGAAAAACTAATTGTTAGTCAAGTTAACAATGTTTTAAAAAATTATCTTCTTTACCAGCCCAGGCTTTGGTCTGAGTGACTGACTAGTGCAATAAAAAGCCCCGAAAGCAGGTTAAGTCTTGTATAAAAGAACTATCGATGGAAAATTAAAAAAAAAACTCTGTAGCCTCTACATTTGCAGTACAGAAAGATTGCAAATTAATGTCTAACAACCGTATAAAGCTGTATAAAGCTTTCTTAAGAATTTAAATTTACTTAGCAATTGCATACCTTCTGGCGCTATCATTCAAATCTCACACAAAATCAAATTTTTCTCTAGTTTGAGGGAACTGAAATTATTATTAAAAGTATATTTTTTCATTTTCTATTTAAAAAATATAACCAAACTGGTACATAACACACAATCAGGATACGACCGCACCACTATCAGATCGAACGAACGTGCATTAAAATAAATTAATCGTCAAAGGAAGACGGTTTCGGGATGAAACGCCATAAGCATTTTCGGTTCCCAAAGAAACTCCACCCGATTGGTACGAAAAGGTATACACTGATCAAACATACCGTCCGTGAGCACTAAATCTACCGCCAGCATTCGATGCGATCTTCCGCCGTTAAGAAAGAGCGCAAACAGCTGACGGTGTAATTTTTGTTAATAAATTTTTATCATACCGATTAACTGCATACCGGGTATGCAGGAAACCTGGAATGGAAATGGAAATACAGCTCAACCTGGTGCCATTTTTATTTCCAACCTACAAGTGTCAAAACATGGGCTCGGAGCACGATGACGATCGGTGTCGGTTTGTGGTTGTGTCGGTGCTTCTCTAGCCGGCGGGAATATGACGATTGATGGGTTTGAATGAATCGCATAACAACGCGCAAAACGACATTCGGCACAATGGGTTTCACGACGATTTCACGGAGTTTTCGGTTGTTGGAGAGATGATTAAATTTTATTGTTATACTTATCTTTTTTTTTCGATTGCTTTCCTTGATTTCGATATGTTCGATTGCTTGTAGTTTCTGTGTACAATTCGGAAAACGCAACACGCTGCTAGTTAACGTTTAATGCATGCGGGTACTAAGTAATGCCCTGCTTGCTTCATGATCGCAATGTATGATCGCAACGCGCAACTCGTTACGGTGCAGGAAAGAGGTGAAACATGCTGCTAAAATTGCTTTAACATTTATGAGACCCTAAAGTATGAAAAACTCATCAAATTACTAGAAGCTTAGTCATCAACAAAATTTAAAATGACCTTTAGTACGTAACTGTCCACCACAAAACAAGGATGAAACAGATTTTACATAGAACCGATATCCACAGAAGCAACAATTTCCATGATCGTTCAGCTACTTCAATAACGATCATTTAAAAGCAATGGTATATTGGTAAATATTAAATTAAACGCACGCTGTATTCATTTACTTGACCATAATTCCCTCCCGCTGGGTACGGGGTACCGAGCTGTTTCACACACGACACGATTGATTCAGCCAGCCAGCAAAAACAAACAAACACACCAAACTCCTGCGGTGGCTTGTGAGGAACGTTCGGTTCGGTACGATCTCGTTGATGATAATCTGGACCTTTTCCACTGATTCATTTCGATTAAAATTAACAAAACGCTCCAGCTCACGCTGCGTTTCGATGGGGTGTTCGAGCTTCCAGAAAGTCATTACCGGCGTTGAAGGGTTTTTGGGCAGAAATGTCACAACAAAGCGAGAGAGAAAACGGAAAAGAATGCGGACCCTGTGGACATATATCTTGCATTAACCAATGGATGGGTGAGACCGAACGGTGGTGAAAAGTAGTCAGTAAATAACGTGTGTACGTAAGGTGACATTTTTCCCATCCACTCTTTCTGTACGTGTTTTTGGGTGTGTGTGTGTGTGTTTGTGTAAATACTGAGATTTCGCTAACAAGGAACTGACGGGTTTCGAATACGCACCAGGATAGTAATTAAAATTTCCTTCAAAAATCCATTCCCTGGAAGTGCTCACTACATTAGTACAATTCTTTACGGCGTCTGTAAGAACGAACGAACCAAATCTTTACTCGTGTGGTGATCCTAATTGACGCCGTTTGACCATACACAAGTCCTTTAATTGCAGCAATTAATCATTTCAACCCAGGGCGACGTGGTGATGCTGTAGGTAGAGGCATCAGTTGATAACACGACGGTACCAGTATCAGATCCCATCTGAACCGTCTCACCGTACACAGAACTGCTGACTAACCAGCTTCGGATAATCGAAATCAACCAAGCCAAAAATGGGTGGCCAAATACTTTGGAGGTTTTTTAGGACCAGAGTAGAAGAAAATACCAATTTCAACTACTATTTAATATCGTTAAGAGTATTACATACAAACTATTTTATGATAATGAATTACTGATGTTGCTTTGGTTTGACATTAGGACCTAGTAAACTGTCAGTTGAAGTGATTATTGACTTTTTGACACATCAAATCAGACCTAAGCCAGATCTTGTGCTACTTTATTCCCGAAACCAATAAAAACAATCACCTTCCAACGAGATAGAGTGATTTATGGCTACAAAGAAACTTCAGGCATCGAAAACATTGATCTTCTAGTTAGGCCTACTAGTTGATTACTTACATATCAGGAGCTACAACCGCTGGGGCTTAACCTACTGCATCAATCCTAGATTCTGCTCTCCATGTGTCTCTGCCCACTGTCCATATGAACGGCCTAAAAGGACTTTACCAGCTGCCGTCCAGTACCATTCTCATGACATGATCAGCCCACCAGAGCCTGGTGAGTCTAATTCGCGAAACGATCATCGTATCATCGTGATGAGAGCTTCGTACAGCTCTTAGAGCTCGTCATTAAAGCGACTCCTTTACTATTGAAAACTATTGTCCAAGTAAAATATTAATAAAAAGTATTACTGGAAATACATTAAAGAACTCAAATTCTTGAAGAAGAATTTTTTGAAGGGTGGCTTGTTTATTGTTTACCACGAAAGCAATTTAACGCCATGTCAAGTACGCTACTTCTTCTTCTTCTCTGGCACTACAACCTCTGTAGGTCTTGGCCTGCTATTTCTAGCTCTCTATGACTTGTGTTGTACCCGTAGCTGAATAGTCAGTTCTGCGTACGGGGAGGCGGTCCGCCGGGATTCGAACCCCGGTCCTGCCGTGTGAAGACCGGCGCAGCTATCGGATACACCACCGGGCCGCCCTACGCTACTAATTGTCTAAAAATGTGCAAACCTCCGAACAATTCCTTTCCTGTGCACTCTTAAATGGTACAGACCGTACGGTTTCCATTCCTTAAACCCTTGGATCTCTTACAATGTAAGAACGGCCCTTGTAAACCACCTTCAATTACATGCACCTGTACACTCGTGTCGAACATTTTAATTAGCACCGATCGGTACCCGCCAAGGTGCGCTAATGCCCATCTGACACGATGTCGTCGCTCGTTTTACAATGCATTAGTTTCCCATTAAACAACGCGCCCCGGCGCGAGGTGTTGATCTAATATAGAAAGCTCATCCGGTAGAAGTCCGAAGAGCAGCAGCGCCAGCAGCCCTAACAGCTGAGGCCGGTTTCCATGCGCTCGATGTGCGCGTACCAGTGACCCATCCTCTCATTATCGTTCGCACTTTCTTCATCGTCTTCATCGGCCAAGATCCAGTTGGTTAGGGTAAGAAGCGAATGCCAGCGACAAAACAAAAAGAAAGTTGAAAAGCCTCGGAAAGGAGCTGGTCCATGGATGGGCGACTGGCGACCGTGCTGTCCCGTGTCCCACCGCCGAACGATGACAACATAATTGCAGATCCAGTGGAATCGGCCTTAAACGGCTAATTCATAGAAATTAAGTTGTGGCTATTAAAATGTATTACGTTAGCAGCATCACGATCATCATCGATCATGGCGTCCTGTCAAAGCGTACACACCACACCGATAGTAGTAGCAGTAGACCGTTGGTTTGAGTTGAAGTTGGAAGGAACGAACATGCTTCATTGGTGGTTTTATTCGTATGTGTGCTAGCGCTTACTATTACTATACGTTTGGAGGTACATTTCTAATCACGTTCACTACTGATAGCAGCTGCGCCGTGCACTACGATCCCGGCTGCGTGACTGTGCCCGACGCTCGTTGTGCACCTGCTTCCATCGCTGGCGAAAGTCTTCGATGCTTAGCTTGCGTTCGGAAATTTTTATCGGTGTACGGAACTTTTGCAAATTAGGCGTTTTGAGAACGTTGGTTTCCTTCTCGAACGTTGGCGCACGTATCAGTGACGATATTTTGGGACTCTTCAGTACCGGCGTGACAGTCGCGACTGGTAGCTTTCTATCGACCGTTGGCGAGGCACTCGGTGACGCATCCTTTCGTCCGACACGACACGACGTGCGTAGATCGTACACCCGACTGAAGGAATGGTCGGCAACAGATATCGGACTTAGGGATGGCGCTGGTGTCAGTGCTTCGCCGAGCGTTCTTCTGCGCGTAGACATCGATCTTCGGGGTGAGTTGTCCATCATGTCGGTGGTATCCTTCGCGCGCCGGCCCACAACGATCGGTGGCGATACTGAAGCGCACACCTTCGTCGGTGATATTAGCGAGGTGAAGCAAAACTTGTACTGCTCGAACGCTTCCCGATCTTCACACTCCAGCTTGTGCAGCGTCATCTCCAGCTCGGGTACCTGGTGTTCCGGGTTGAACGGGCACTGTACAATCTTGAGCACGCCGTACGCCCGGCGACATCTACTAACATGGCGTGCCATCGTGTGGCTGAGAAGCTTGTGCGCGGGATTGTACGGACATTCTAGCAGATCGATCACACTCTCGAAATCGTCCATGTTCTGGCCGGTGGTGGACTAATAATGAGAGCATGGGACAGTGGTGAGATGCTTTTATACAGAACCATTTCAACAGTTTCGGTACACCAAGGTACAGAAAACGGGGTTTCCTTTTCTTGCGCTTATAAAAATGCAACTTCTAACGGTTGGAAATTCCTTCCATTAGCTAACGGGCAGGTGTCTGACAAACTAGACGACCGGTCACCGTCACACCCAACATGCTACCTGCTGGTCCATGATGCAGTGAAGACAAGGTGTGTCCCGGTTTTGTGGGTGGAGATCCTAAATGGACGATCGAATAACATTGTCCAAACAATACATTCGCCCACCGGATCTAGTGTGATGCATGATCCCTTTTGCTCATCAGACATGAAACCCTCATTATCAATGACTGTCTCCCGGACTCAATAATGATCTGAGGATACACTGTCCAAAGTCTAATAATCATTCAAACTCGGCTAATTGCGGGCAGTCGTATACATTTTGTTGTGTCTACAACACTGCCTCTTAAGCACGTTATGCCTGCGCAGGTAACGAAACCAATGTCTGCAAAAGTTATCAAAACACCACCAAGATAAAATGTGTCTCTTTCTACCTATTTAACCCATTGACTCTTTTTGTGGAGTAGCTCTAAAAAAAGAACATTACCTTGAAACTCTCATTTTTTTCTTTGTTTTAGGTAAAAGTTCATAAAAACTAGACAGAATTCGCCCCATTATTTTTACCAAACAAAAAGTAAAACGGCCTAACTCTTCAGCATCGCTTAGTCGATACTTCGTACCTAGCTGTGATGATGATGCATGCTGCAGAAACTCTATTCGCAGGGTAATAGAGATGTGTTCTACCTTGCCGATATTTGCACACGTGCGACTGCACTCGTTTCGAAGTTAAATTCCTGCTAAAACAGCTACCTCCTAGTAGGGATGAGAATAGCATTTCATCGCTCACAGACGTACACACTGTGGAAGGGTTGAAAATAAAAAGTGGAAGCACTGCTCCAGGAATTTTTATACCAAAAATCTGACAAAACAAAGAGGCATTGCATTTTTTAATATAAAAATTCATCTTTCACTGCATGCACGAAACAGGAAACCAAAAGAAACCCCATGAAAAACTGCATCCCGCCCAATATATCGATCCTGTTGCATCTGGCCGTCCGCGATTGCAGCGATAGATTTCCACGCATGCAAATGGAAAAGTTTGTTTTGCAGACAGTGGTACGCACCCGATGCCGCGAACGCGATATGACGAAATATTATTTTTCAATTTACACCCCAACATACAACCCGTTCCTGTCCCAGGCACGATTGGTTTCCACTACGATTCCAATTATTTTCATCATACGTTTGTTGTTTTCAAAGAATCACCGAACTCGATTGCAGATGCGCATATTTATGGTGTTGCTTGCCGGTGGGTTGTTTTGATTGACCGTTGATCGAATCGGTATGCTTCAAACAAACAACAACGGTACAGAAAAATAAATTTGTAAAAACAATCTAGCTTTTCCATAATCCAAAAGCTAATTATAAGGTTTACTGAAGTTTCGCTGCTTTTGAAAATATTCCACCTCGCAACAAATAATGCCTCACGCATTTCGGTCGCGTTAATTGTTGCATTTAGCCACAGACAGCAACGCAACGGAACTAAAAAATCGAAATGGAAAATACTGCACCAGCAAAACCGAACGATCGTTGAAAGAAAAATGAGGAAAATAAACTTACCGATCGGCTTCCAGTGCGGGCTTCCAATGCTCGGTGTAACAGAACACCGGTGCATTTTTTTTTTAAACCAAAAAAACCCCCAAAAAACCACCAAATCTTTAGCAAGTCCTGCAAACAATTGAGATGAATGAGCGAACCGAAGCGAGTGGGAACGGGAAGGACAGAAAAAAAATTGCCCACAGAAAAAGCCCGCACACCACCGTGCCGGGCGGGATGGAGGTGAACCAAAAAAATTACTGCAGATTTAACAAATTAAAGTCCTATAAATTCCCATACTAATTAACCCGCGCACCGCAATCAGCCAGCAATCGATTGAAGCCACCAGGCAACAAAAACAGGAACACCCGCCCGAAAAGAAATCGGCTCAGGAGTGGCGGTTCGTGCCAGACCGCTGCTCGAATTATTTAAGATGTCGAACGGTGGTGGTGGTGATGGTGCAACGCAGCCACAAGAGTAATGTGCCCTGCCCTGTGAAAAGCCAGTTTCACGCCAACCGCTACATTTCTCCAGCTTCGCGTACAATTATTGGTGGCTGCCGTTTGTTGCAGTTGATTCCTTTGAAGCTGAACGATTTTTTTTTATTATTTGTGGGCCACTAGCGGAGTGTTACCGAAATTCTCCATCCAGCTTTTCACGGTGTTTGTTGGGGAGCAAAGGATCATGTAGGAATTGTGGGCTTAGTTAAATGGTCAAAATCAAATGACAATGACATGTAAATGACATATAGTATCCTTAAACGAACAAATTCTCGACTTTCCGGATCTTTATACTAGTCTAGGCCTGTTGAATCGAAAACAAAAACCCAGACAGGGACATTGTTGTGATAGGTATTAAAATTTAAATTGTTTTCTCAAATATGCCTCAATTTTGTTCATATTTATCCTAGCTTCTATCACAGTTTCTACATTTCTTATAATACAAATCATGTATACGTTAGTGCGAAGATATAAACAAATATGACGAATAAATAAATAATGAATTTCCTTATAAGCGTTTGAAGCACTGTAAGTAAAAGTCTTTATAATTATATTTTTTAACAAATTGCTTTCGTACAAAACATTAATTTTATCAATTTACGTTTCACTTGATAGTTTGAACACAACATGACCAGGAATTCAGCCTTCTTAACACCATTGGTAACCATGAAAAGCGTACTTGATAAAGTGCATCGTTTAAAAAAAAACTATCCGAAAGATCGCGTTAGGATCTATTAAAATTTCCACAGCACTCTGGACGATTAATTGTCCGCGAAAGTGCCCGCGATAAACCAATTCATGTGTGACTAAGCCTCACTTCTTCTTCTTCTTTGCTGGCTATCGGTATCGTTTGTTCCGATTCGAAATTAATTGTTCGTCTTTCGTTGCGATAGTATTTAGGGTGGCTTGCAAGGCCTCTCCCCCAACCCCCTGTCTCGTCGGAGGGACTACGCTTCCTAGCTGTTTAGAGTCCCGTAGGAAGCCAGGACAGAAAGGACAACTAGCCGCCCCTAACATGGAGAACAGACGCTAGATGTCCCCCTCCGCTCAATTTAGCCATATCACCCATCTTCCAAAGGGGTTGGGTTTCTCCGTATACCCAAGCTCAGATATTTGGAGAGACATGTTACCGTTCTATACGCCGAGGAAGTATTGAGTCGAAGTAGCGTATGGAGAGCCTTTGTTGACCTTCAAGAGGCTTCGGATCCATACCTTACCAGTGCAGTATCGCTACCACACCAGCTTATAGAACAAGAAGCCTCACAAACAGTAGAATAAACTATTGACAAATAAAAACGCCAAGAAAAGCCAAGATAGGCATGCCAAAATCTCTGTAGTTTGAAGAGCCAGAGAAAGAGAAAAATCGCCTGCAGGTAGGCAATGTGTTGGGCGGCCCGGTGATAGATGCGACAGCGGCGCCGGTCTTCACACGGCAGGACCGGGGTTCAAGTCTCATCTTTGCCGTTCCTCCATAGTGAGTACTGACTATCCAACTATGTAGTAACAAGAAGTCTAGTAAGCCAGAAATGGCAGGTATGACCTAAGAGGTCGTTAGGCCAAGAAAGAAGACACCATTGCTTTTGTCCCTTTCATATCCCATTGTGCTTCAGCCGAGCCCAGACCATGGGGGGGTCCGTGTCAAAGCCCAAAAAACATCCCCCTCCCAGCACAATCACAGTCCTGCGCCCCCTTCGCGCTCATTCGTTCGCCTCTGCACAAACAGGACGGCAAATTATTGCTGCACCACCCCGATGCACCGAGTTTCGCACAGGTCAGGTCCCGCGCTGGCAAAGGACACCGCAGCAGCTGTGTGTGCAGCATCACCCCGGTTGGTGAAATCAAAGGGCGATTCTTTTGTTCGCCTGCAAGCAGTGCAATAAAGTGTAAGAAAGCAACGAAAAAGTGACCAAAAAAAAAATACACGAAGCGAAACGACCTCGGCCAGGGAGAAAATATAATATCGTGTCAAGCGATAAATGAGCACAAAAATCCCTTCACTTTTTGCAAGAGGTTACAGCACAAGAAAGAGTTCCATCGAACAGAAGTAAAAAATGATTCGCACACGCACACTCCCGGGCACATTGGCCAAGCCCCGTGGAAGAGTAATCCTTTTGTGGCGTTTTCTTTTGTACGCCGGAGTCTTCCCCCGGGTAGGTTTGTTTGGATGGCTACTACTTTCTTCCGTTCCGAATGGGACGCGGAGTGCAATGGGTGCACGCATCTCGTGAACCTTTATCGTCCGGGTTCAGGGATGGGGATAACAGGGAAGCGGAACAGCGAAATCACACCGGGTGCGGTCAAATGGTGAACGCTGTCTGATGTGTTCACGTGTTGCTTTTGCGGTGCAACGTTATTACGATACCTTTCGTACCGTTATTCAATTATGAGCATAGGGACACAGACGACTCAATATACCGAACCCTGCCACAATGATATGTCTGTTTGTTTTACTGATAATTAATTTACATTTTATTTAAGTGATCTGATGAAGTTCTGCAAGATTGACTCTTTCATAATAAGTCGTCTATTTGTAGAGGTCCTAATGAATGATCAGATCGACCGGTGTTATTCTCATAGCATAATTTGTTGAAGCCCAAGGGGGTTTAACAATTCTAATGCGATATAGAAGAGTGATGACTACAGTCGGTAGAGTTGTCCATGCTGGTCTATAACGTACTCTTCCTTTGTCCAGTAGGATTGCAATTTCAGTTAGTAAGGACACAAATCTAGATCAGTAGATATAAATCTTCATCTTCAAATCATTAACATGTGTCAAATGTTGTCAAATTAATCAACTTGTGATGACATCAAAAGCTTCTATCTCGTTTCTTCTTCTACTGAATGCCAAGTTGCTAAAGCTGATAAGTGTATTGGTTTGATCCATCACTTAATACCTGATCTTTCAAGCCCAGCTATGCCTTAAAGCTCTTTACCGGATATGTCAAATAAACGGCCCGCGGGCCAGACCCGGTCCAGGTCCCGAGTTCTTTCAATCGGGAAGTCCTTTCAATTAGGAATGTTGTGACAATCGACTCCTGGAAACTGCCTAGTAGGTTTTCCTGTAGGCATTTTCTAACTTTGACAAAACAAAAATTCTATTTGTCTTTTGTGCGTATCTTTTCAATTTGGATTGCAAGCAGATTCTTCGTAAAATGGGGAACAATTTCGAAGAATATTGAATTGCTCCAAACATAAGACAAGAATCGAAATTGTCCGTAAAAGATCTCGGCCACGCGAAAACTTAAAATTTCTAAATTTTGAGACTAGTAGTAAGCAATGGCCTGCATCGACACATCTTCCCATTGAGCTAGGTGCACATAAGCTTAACGATCATAGCCTAAGCCGTGTGTTGACTAATTAGGGTTAGGGTCACTATTATGACGTAGTATTTGGGGTAGCCAATATTAATGCGGCCTGGTGGTAGATGCGATAGCGGCGCCGGTCTTCACACGGCAGGACCGGGGTTCAAGTTTCATCTGGGCTGTTCCCCTATACTGTCCAACTATGCGGTAACAATAAGTCTAGTAAGCCAAAAATGGCAGGCATGACCTAAGAGGTTGTTAGGCCAAGAAAGAAGAAGAATATTAACGCGCCAAGACTTGGGATGACGTTCACCTCTATGACGTTCGCCGAATATTTTGCTTCACAGTTTCATTTTCACAACCTTAGTGCTATAATAAATGTTTTATTGACATTCTTTTTCAGTTAATGGGTGCTATTTTAAAGTTTAAATGAGACCCTCGAAAAGCGTTTTATGTAGTTTTACATCACTAGCATGATTTAACTGCACCTAGCGTACTTAGTTACTTTTGAATAAATTTAGCACATATATAAGCTATCTACTGAATATTGACTGCGTTATTGGTCTAAAGAATTTGTCCCAGTATTATACTACCAAATCAATCCCAGTTTCAGTCCAAATCAACTGTAAAACTACCAAGAATTGATTTTAATAAACAACCTGTTTTATCCTGTATGTCACAATATTCTATCATACGTTTCAATTAAGCCATAATTCATAAGAAATGTCTTTTGTATGCTATAAGTATGTGTATAATTTTATTGCTTTCCCTAACCGTAATAAATCAGTTTTTTCTTCATGCTTCGTTTTTGTTTTTTGCTGCATAAGCAAGCTCATCTCCATAACAGCAGCATTATCACACAGCTCACTACACAACGTTGGACGCACAAACGCGCGCACACACACACACACACACGCACGATGAACATTTTTTCCTCTTTCCCGCCTGAACGTTTTTCCTCTGCCTTTCTTTCACATCAATCCATCAGCCAGCATAGATGACGAATGATTTGGAATATTTTTAAATAAATTATCAAACGTTATTAATCGTCACTCGGTCTCCACGGTATCCCAACGTTGCCAACGCTGTCCCTCATCCCGCTTCTATCGGTCACTTTAAACGCACTCTATTCCTCTTTAAAATGGTTAGCCAACCATCAAGCACCGCGGCGAACGCGAGCATGATAATTTATGAAACTGGCAATAGTGAGTGAAAACAAGGGCCACGCAATAAAAAAAAAACCCTCCCCATAGCCCTACATCGATCCAGAGCAAACGGACAGAACAACGGTGTCGTTTTCGGTGACAGAAACCGGATGCAGCATGAGGAACAGCGGTACAAAACGCAGCGTGTATTGGATGCAGCTGGATGCATCAGTCATGAGATTGCAGCAGCATGAAATCGATGAAATGTGGCCTCGGCGGGCGCTGAAGATGCATTAATAACTTAACTCGTCGAACGCTGCGCGTCGATGCGTCACGCCAACACGCCCTATCAACGGCCAATCGTCGATGGATTGGATGCGCGAGAAAGTGTTTTTTGTGCGAAATTCCCTCGCAACGCACGTGGAATAAAAAAAACAAAACAAAATCAGTGCACTAGACAAACGTCAAACCGGGCTGCTCATCAGCAAACGGCGTGTGTCCCTTTTGGGAATGTTGTGAAGTAATAAATTGGTCCGGTGATGGGTTACTCATTGGTGGGAGAGGGGAAGAAAAACGAGAAACAACGGTACAGCTGCAAGATTAACATGGTCAAGGTGAAGGATTAGAACGTACGGTGATTATCTCGATGTGTGCGAGTGGGCCATTTGAGACGCTATTTTTGAATTAATCTATTTATCTTCCTTATGAAATCAAGATGATTATTATTCTCTTTTTATTACGTTTGTTAACAATTAAATTAAACGAATTTGCTAAGCTTTTTTGTACATATGGTTTTCTTAAGTTTGTTTTTATATATTTTTTAAACCGGCTATTTGCAGTAGCCCGCAGGAAACACCCCGGAACGCCATTGCATGTTGCACGCGTCATCCAGAAATACCCCATCCCATCCCAGGTTCTGATGAGGATGATCAAGAGGGACTGCTCACTCTTTGATTTTCAACATTGTGAAGAAGCATTATTTAAACAGATACATGTTAGTAGGAGCTAGTCAGTTCTACATAGCTATCTGGATGGGATGTTGTACAGGTTTCTGGCTTGTCAAAGATCGGTGCAGTTACCTCTAGGCCACAGCATCGTCTCGATACAGATGAAATTTCAAGGGCACATACTCCTCTTTAAACGCATGCAAAGACAATATTCTATGACTACGGTGCAGCTAATAGTAGAGATGATCAAATTTTACAGAAGTCAATGTGGTGGTATCCAATTGAATTGAAGTCATGTCGATGATAAGCCATCTTATTAGATGCGTGGACATTAGATAACACTCGACGACAAAAGCTTAAACATAGCGAATAAATGCTCGAAAAACCTTAATCATACGATCATCGGAAGTTCATCCATTTCTTCCTGACCTCAAGAAGGCTTAAGGACAAAATTATGTCTTATAGCTGTTATTGGTTTCTGTCCTTTGAAACAGCTGTTATTTGGGGGCGGCCCGGTGGTAGATGCGACAGCGGCGCCGGTCTTCACATGGCAGGACCGGGGTTCTAGTCTCATCTGGGCCGTTCCCCCATAGTGAGGACTGACTATCCAACTATGCGGTACCTATAAGTCTAGTAAGCCAGAAATGGCAGGCATGACCTAAGAGGTCGTTGTCCTTGTCTTGACATCATTCCACTTCTCTGGCTCTGCAACCTTGAGAGATCTTGACAGGTTTTCATTGACTTCGTTTTACCCAGTAGCTAGATAGCCATGTCCTGCGTACAAGGAGCCGATCTGGACGATATTCACCTCAGTCACCGTGTTGTTCCAATGTTGAAAATCGTCACGGTTTCAAAGAACTCATCGTTCTAGTATTCATTCTACTTTAACTTCAAGATGCGAACTAGAACTCTTGAAATAGGTTGATTCAAACAGTAACATATGAAACAGGACACTTTCCTTTGAAGATTTCAAATATCACCATCTTCAGGCTTTTGTGTGACCCAAAATGAACTGCAAAAATCTTTGTGAACATCGCATCTCATTACTGACTATGTTTATAATGGCTATAGACCTTTGCTAGACGAAACAAGCGGCAACAGACTATCATTTTGCTGTCACTTCTTTATGGTTTATTACTAGGTGTTCCTAGTACGACACAAATAAATGGTATAATTTATCCTTACAACCCCGAGGAATCAATTCAGAACAATTGGTTTAGTAAGGTTTAAACATCCAATATCATATGTATAATTTACCTTCAATTTCAACTTTTACAAAACGATTATATACAATTTTTCTGCAATTTGCCCAAACGCATAACAAAGGACAAAACAAACAAAAGAAAAACAAGGGACAAGGACGTTTGAATCCTTAAGAAATACCGTTCATACCTCTATCAAAACGACCGCAAGACACGAAACCATTCCACACCGATTCCGAATGGCCGGTAACGCACCGGAACCAACCGGTGTATTATTTTTCATTTCCAGCCCGTGTTGTTTTTGGCGTAGAGCTTGCCTTTCCCGCTTCGGGGGAGGAACACAATCAGCCCACCGCCCCATCCCACCAGCCCAAAGTTCGGCAAATGTTTTTGTTCGATCACGGTCCTCGTAGGATGTGGATGCATCGCTGGAATCGTGCCATCCTGTGCCTGTGTGTGTGTGTTTTTGTGTGGACATCTATGGCCAAGAACGAACAGGAAGAGTGAGCACACGATAAAAGAGCGCGCCATTTTTCCCGCCAACACATGCGCATATCGGACGGACGGTTTTTAGTACATCCTTGCAGTCGCAGGCAGTCGTGGCAGACGGGTCGAAACGATGGGAAATTGTCGGCAACGGACGTCACCGGATCACGTTTTCGTTTCAGTTGAAGGGATGGATTTCGGACGGTGGATGGTTTACCACGGCGAACGGATATGTACACCATTCCGGGTGGCGCGCGTTCGCTGGCAAAGAGACGAAACTAAAATATTTGTTCTACATGTCGAAGGGAAAAAATAACATTTCGATATTTTTTTAGCGACCTCACCGTATCCCAGTCACGGCACCATGATGAGCTTCTCCATACCGAAGTTCACCGATCGAAGAGAACGTTTTTGTCCGTGCTTCGCTTCCCCTGTGTGCCCTTCGCCAACCCACCACAGAATATTGCATCTCGAACCGCTCTGGCGTCACCTGCGTGCCCTGTTCGTCGACACATACTGGCAGGATACTGTGGCAGGAAAAAAGAGGGACAAAAAGATAACGCTCGGGGAACTCGAACCGGCCAACGTAGGGGATAGGTTTTATCCAGCCAGTCACTTCTTGCCACCTTTCGTGCCTCACCTTCCCGCCAGTGTAGCCGGTTGAGAGTTGTTTTTCTTCCATTTCTGTGTCGAGAAGAATGATGTTTTTGTTGTTTTTTCGCGCACTTCCTACCGAGGGATGGGGGGGGAAGGTTTTCACTTTTCCTCAATGAAAAGACTGCTAATGTTTTGCTCCACATATGGATGCGGATCTTGGTGCAGGTGGAAAAGCGATGTATTTGTGTAGTGTGTGGGTGTTTTTTGTGTGTTGGGGATGAACTTATTTTGCAAACTTATTTGCATTTAATACAAATCGAACCTGAGTGTAATTGTTCGGTTACTCTTTATCGTTCTTACTGTTTTGCTTTTATGAAAATTATGCTTGTTTTGAGCATTAACAGCAACACTCGGTAATGCACTATATAAAACACATAATGTTCTTTTTATTGAGTTATGAGAGTGCTAATATAATACAGTTACAATTATCTTATCTTACAGTGATTGAACACTTCAGGTCCAGGACTTATCATATTTAACTTTGGTTTATCAGAATAAACGTTAATGAAACATGTTTATCATAAATTTCACATATTGGATCCGATCCTGAAATACTACACCAACCGCCAATATTCAAATGTACAGCTAAACGCTTAAAAATCGCATAAAACGCATCAATCTCAATATGAAGCCAGCTTGAAACTACCAGCTGTTTTACGAATCGTTGAAGCATTGCTTGGTTTGAGCCAACTATCGTACAAATTGAACTCCATTTGAATCATTCGCTTGTGCACTATACACGCTTCCGTATCAACATCACCGCCTGCATTGGTGTGCGTGTAGGCGTTTTTCAAAGGAGAAATGTCAAAAAGGGTGTTCTTGTTTTGGAAAAAAGGGACTACACAGTGAACAAGTAAAAACTGAAAATTCACCTATGTTCTAGTCCGTGCGTTTGTCTGCGGTGGAAAATGATTGCGTAAAGTTTTTTTTTTCTATCCCGAGAATAAGTTCTCTGGTTTTGGGGCCGAGACCGAAGGGGGTTTTGTGCGTGGATTACGTTGTTGTGGTTGTTCCCGTTCGTTGTTTTTCTCGTTCCTTACCTCACCAGTGTCGCTCGGGCTCGGATACTCGTGATGTCGTTTTCCTTTAATCATCTAGCACCGGGGCTGCACCCTATGCGTAAGTGTAAAGCATGAATTTTATAAAAATGCTGTCCACCACTTCAAGCTTACACCTTCCGGTATGGTTTTTTGGTTGTTGTTGTTTTAGATCCACTCCTTTCGGGTGCAGGTGGTTTTCTTACTGCACAGCAATTAGGCGCCCCACCAACACCTACCAATGCCGCCCTCATAGCAGGAATAAACAATAAACCGCTTGAGTTTAAAATGAAACCCGTTCAGAATGGGTCCGGGGCAGCACCGATGGAGCTGGAAACGGTAGCCGAACACGAATCGATCAAGGACGGTGGAAATCCATTGGCCGCGATGGAAAAAGCACGCGAGGAAAGTATCAACAAAAAGATGCTGGAAGAGCTGCACAAACAGCACCAGAGCCAACTGCAGCACGCCAACGGTGGTGAGCTAGTATTCAATCAGCTGCTGCAGCAACATCAGTCCCAACACCACGGCTTCATGATGATGCCCGGTGTCATGAACATGGTGGACGGTTCCTCTCTAATAAGCATGCAGCCCTTTCCAATGATGGCACCAAGCGCTGAACTAACCGGTGCTTTGAACGGAACCGCAAACCAGTCGACCTCTCTTACCGCTAGTGCTTCGGGCGGCTCTGCCACCGGTTCGGGGAACGTGGAAAAACCGGCGACCGCTAAGGAAATAATTTACTGCAAAAGTTGCACACTATTTCCACCGAATCCGAACGCACCGGCACCGAAAACGATCGAACGACCACCCGGATGCAGGACAGTGTTTGTCGGCGGACTTCCAACTGGCATGACCGAGGAGGTGATGCGTGAAATCTTCGAACGGTGCGGTGAAATTACTACGCTGCGACTGTCGAAGAAAAACTTCTGCCACATCCGGTACGTGTACGAAGCGTCCGTCGATTCCGCCATCTATCT